>MCJB01021291.1:130736-201197 GCA_002018475.1 Nicotiana obtusifolia | reverse complement strand
CAAGACGGTAGCAAGTGGTATACCTGGGATGATATGGCTCAGGCTTTTGCCCGACACTTTCAATATAACATAGACATTGTTCCAGACCGCTTGTCCTTGACCAAGGTGGAGAAGAAGCCAAGCGAAAGTTTCAGGGAGTATGGTTTCCGTTGGAGGGAGCAGGCTGCACGAGTCAATCCTCCAATGGAAGAAGAGGAGATGGTCAAATATTTTCTTCAGGCTCTGGAGCCCACTTACTATGGGCATCTGATTTCAGCTATTGGTAAGTCTTTTAACGACGTTGTGAAAATGGGAGAGATGGTAGAAGAAGGACTCAAGTCAAGCAAGATTATGAGCTATTCAGCTATAAAGGCAACCACCCAAGCAATACAAAGTGGTACTGGAAGTTTGCCAGGGAAAAAGAAAAAGGAAGATGTAGCAATGTTCGTCTCTGGGTCATGGCAAGGTCAAAGAGGTCCACCCCACCAATACACCCATACACGCCCTCGTCCTCAAACTTACACTCCAGATCCATATAATACCCACCAACATTACTTTTCCTCGCCCAGCCCCCAAGACTCAGTCAGACCACCTCAATACTTTGTCCATCATACACAAGCATATGCCCAGCCCCCTCCTTACCAACAATGGCATGCTTCGGCTCCACAAAATTCCTACCAAGCTCCACAAAATACTTATCCACCTCCACCACATTACCAAAACACCAGTGGTCTACATTTCCGTCCAAGACCTGAATATAGAAAAGAAAAGCAACAGAGGAAACAGACTTTCACTCCGCTTGGAGAATCTTATGCTAGTCTGTACCAAAAGTTAAGACAATTGGACGTCTTAAGACCCATTGAGTCAAAAATGTCGAACCCTCCTCCAAAGAACCTCAACTACTCCCAAAGATGTGCTTATTGTTCTGATACCCCAGGTCATGACATAGAAAAATGTTGGCATTTGAAAAGGGCAATCCAAGAGCTCATCGATACCAACCAGATTGTTGTCCAGAGTCCAGACACCCCAAATATTAACCAAAATCCTTTGCCTGCTCATGCGGAGACGCACATGATTGAAGTGGTGTACAAGTATGGAGAGCCCAAGAAATCTTGTAAATCTGTTATGATGATTCGGGCTAGTGAGAACAATTTGGTCAAGAGTCAAGTTTTACCAAAGCAAAACTTGTGCCAGTCGAAGGAGCTACAGAAAAGCCCAACCCTATCAATCGGAAATGCGGTTGTGCTCTGTGCCTTCAAGGGGAAGTTCATCATCTGAAAAGGTAATCCTGTTTGACTCAAAAATCTTACCAGCTATCTTCTCTAGTTGATTCTTGAATGAAGCACATGTTCCTGATCAAATTCAGTGAATCAACTAGAGAAGATAGCTGGTAAGATTTTTGAGTCAAACAGGATTACCTTTTCAGATGATGAACTTCCCCTTGAAGGCACAGAGCACAACCGAGCTCTATATCTGACAGTAAAGTGTGAAGATGCGGTTGTTTCAAGGGTTTTGGTGGACAATGGCTCCAGTACAAATATCTGCCCGTTGTCTACCCTGCAAAAGCTGAAAATTGGTACTGACAGGATCCGTTTGAACAGCGTGTGTGTCCGAGGCTTTGATGGAGGAGGCTAGGATTCTGTTGGAGATATATTGCTCGAGTTATCAATAGGCCCAGTTGAATTCACCATGGAATTCCAGGTACATGATATAGCCGTCTCCTACAATTTGTTGCTAGGAAGGCCTTGGATCCACGCAGCTAAAGCAGTCCCGTCTTCGTTGCATCAGATGGTTAAATTCGAATGGGATAGACAAGAGATAATCGTGCATGGTGAAGAAGATCTGCCAGTCGGAAATGACACAATTGTGTCGTTCATTGAAGATGATGATAAGGGACCTTAGGTATTTCAAACTTTTGAAACAGTGCCAGTCGCAAAGATTACCGAAGGTGAGCACATTTTGGGTCCTAGGTTATCCTCTTGGTCCGTCATGGTCGCGGCCGAAATGCTGAAAAATGGTTTTATACCGGGTAAGGGCCTTGGGTCATCACTGTAGGGTTCTGTGCATCCAATATGCTCCAAAGGAAATTTTGGTACATTCGGTTTGGGATTCACGCCCAAAAATGAAGATATGAAAAGGTTCAGAAATTCAAAACAGAAAGTATGGTCTCTCCCCAAGCCCATCCCACACATCTCCAAATCTTTTGTCAAGCCAGGAGCTGAAAGACCTTCGACTCCCTCAATCCTGAAACCTGTGGTCGATGTTGATGAAGAGTTAATCAGAAGGTTCCAAGGTTTGTTCGAAGAGGTCAATATGGTTGAGGTCGGTGAAGGTTCTAGTAGGGCGGATGTGCAGTTTGTTGGCCCGAACGTGAGGCTTAGCAACTGGGAAGTTACTCCTCTCCCCACCAGGAAGGAGTTTTGGTAATTTGCTTTATTTCCTTTTCTGTTATCTGAACTATTCCAGGGTTGTAATCCAGAGTTTTAGTTTTGCTTATTTTGACACTCAAACTCTTCTATCCTTTTAGTTTCAATGAAATGCAATTTCCGGCTTTCTATTATTCTTAATAGCGTTTTATTTTGTTTCTTTTGTACAGTTCTTTTTATGCTGGTTGCCATGACATGACATGCATGAGGAATTTTCAGCCGAGTTTTAAAAGCCAATCTAATTCTGAAATGACAATCCAGGAAGTAGAATATGATGATGTGATGGGATATGATGAAGAAGCAGCATTCGAGCAAATCAATAAAGAGCTAAAACAATTTGAGGAAAAATTGAAACCTAATTTGAGTGAAACTGAAGCAATTAATTTAGGGGACCAGGATGATGTTAGGGAAACCAAAATAAGTGTGCATCTGGAACCACAAGTGAAAGAGGAAATAATCAAAACATTGTTCGAATACAAAGATGTCTTCGCTTGGTCATATGACGAGATGCCGGGTTTGAGCACTGATCTGGTAGTCCATAAATTGCCGACTAATCCAGCATGTCCCCTCGTCAAGCAAAAGTTGCGAAAGTTTAAGACTGATATGATTGTAAAGATCAAAGAAGAAATCACAAAGCAGCTTACCGCAAAGGTCATTCGGGTCACGTGATATCCCACTTGGTTAGCCAATGTTGTGCCGGTACCAAAGAAGGACGGTAAGACCAGGGTCTATGTTGATTACCGTGATCTCAACAAAGCAAGCCCAAAGGATGATTTTCCATTGCCGAACATTCACATTTTGATCAATAATTGTGCCAAGCATGAGATTGGTTCGTTTGTGGATTGTTACACTGGATATCATCAGATCTTGATGGAGGAGGAAGATGCAGAAAAGACAACATTCATCACGCCATGGGGAACCTACTGTTATCGGGTAATGCCATTTGGTTTGAAGAATGCTGGGGCAACTTACATGAGGGCAATGACCACAATATTTCATGACATGATACATAAAGAGATCGAGGTTTATGTAGATGATGTGATCATAAAGTCAAAGAAGCAGTCTGACCATGTCAAAGATCTGAGAAAGTTTTTCCAAAGGCTCCGCAAGTACAATCTCAAGCTCAATCCAGCAAAATGTGCATTTGGTGTCCCGTCCGGTAAACTGCTGGGGTTCGTGGTCAGTCGACGCGGTATTGAGTTGGACCCGTCAAAGATCAAAGCCATTCAATAATTACCGCCGCCAAAGAACAAAACAGAGGTGATGAGCCTGCTTGGAAGGTTAAATTACATCAGCAGATTTATTGCTCAACTCACGACAACCTGTGAGCCCATTTTTAAGATGCTGAAAAAGAATGCTGCAGCCGAGTGGACTGACGAGTGTCAAGAAGCATTTGCTAAGATCAAGCGGTACTTGTCAAACCCACCTGTGTTGGTCCCACCAGAGCCTGGAAGACCTTTAATTCTTTATTTGACAGTCTTGGACAATTCTTTTGGTTGCGTGTTGGGTCAACATGATATCACGGGAAAGAAGGAGCAAGCAATCTATTATCTTAGTAAGAAGTTCACTCCTTACGAGGTTAAGTACACTGCTTGAGAGGAAATGTTGCGCCTTAACTTGGGTGGCACAAAAGTTCAAGCATTACCTGTCATCTCACACCACCTATCTCATTTCTCGCATGGATACTCTGAAATATATCTTTCAGAAGCCTATGCCCACAGGAAGGCTTGCAAAATGGCAGATTTTACTCACAGAATTTGATATCATTTATGTGACTCGGACCGCGATGAAAGCCCAAGCTTTGGCCGACCATTTGGCCGAAAATCCGGTGGATAATGAATACGAGCCATTAAAGACTTACTTTCCTAATGAAGAGGTTATGTCTATTGATGAGGTTGACCACGACGGAAAGCTAGGTTGGAAACTTTTCTTTGATGGAGCCGCCAATATGAAAGGAGTTGGAATAGGGGCTGTGCTTATCTCTGAAACAGGGCAACATTACCCTGTAACAGCCCAGCTTCGATTCTACTGCACCAACAACATGGCAGAGTACGAGGCATGCATTCTGGGTTTGAGGTTAGCCATAGACATGGGAGTCCAAGAAATACTTGTTCTGGGAGATTCAGATTTGCTGGTCCACCAGATTCAAGGAGAATGGGAAACTCGAGATTTGAAGCTCATGCCTTACCGACAGTATTTGCATGATATTTGTCAACGCTTCAGGTCAGTCGAATTCAAACATATTCCCAGGATTCATAATGAGATTGTTGATGCCTTGGCCACCCTAGCTTCAATGTTACATCATCCAGACAAGGTTTATGTCGATCCCATACATATCCAAGTTCATGACCAACATGCCTATTGTAATGTGGTAGAAGAGGAAATTGATGGCGAACCTTGGTTCCATGATATTAAGGAATACATCAGGTCAGGAGTATATCCAACACATGCTACAGGTGACAAGAAGAGAACCATTCGACGTCTAGCCAGTGGATTTTTCCTGAATGGAGGAATCTTGTACAAGAGGACTCCGGATTTAGGACTGCTGAGATGCGTAGATGCTAAAGAAGCTTCAACCATCATGGACGAAGTACATTCTGGAGCTTGCGGTCCGCATATGAATAGGTATGTATTGGCAAAGAAGATACTTCGAGCAGGTTATTATTGGCTCACTATGGAACGAGATTGTATCAGTTTTGTTCGCAAGTGTCATCAATGCCAAGTACACGGTGATTTGATTCATTCTCCTCCATCCGAGTTGCACACAATGTCTGCACCTTGGCCCTTTGTTGCCTGGGGCATGGATGTTATTGGGCCGATTGAACCGGCAGCATCAAACGGGCATAGGTTTACTCTGGTAGCCATTGATTACTTTACCAAGTGGGTCGAAGCTGTAACTTTCAAGTCCGTAACCAAGAAGGCAGTGGTGGATTTTGTTCATTCAAACATCATTTGCAGGTTCGTAATTCCTAAGGTGATCATCACAGATAATGCTGCTAATCTCAACGGTCATTTGATGAAAGAGGTATGCCAACAGTTCAAGATTATGCATCGGAACTCCACTCCGTATCGCCCCAAGGCAAATGGAGCTGTCGAGGCTGCCAACAAGAACATAAAGAAAATACTTCGTAAGATGGTCCATGGTTCTCGGCAATGGCATGAAAAGTTGCCTTTTGCATTATTGGGTTATCCCACTACTGTTCGCACTTCAGTGGGTGCAACTCCTTATCTGCTGGTATATGGAACTGAGGCAGTGATACCAGCAGACGTTGAGATTCCATCTCTTCGGATTATTGCAGAAGCCGAAATTGATGATAACGAGTGGGTCAAAACACGGCTCGAGCAATTGAATCTGATTGATGAGAAAAGGTTGGCCGCAGTATGTCATGGTCAATTGTATTAGAAGAGAATGGCAAGAGCATACAACAAGAAGGTGCGCCCTCGGAAATTTGAAGTGGGCCAGATGGTATTGAAACGTATTCTCCCTCACCAGGTGGAAGCTAAAGGCAAATTCGCCCCAAACTGGCAGGGACCATTCGTCGTGACGAGAGTGTTGCCTAATGGTGCCTTGTATTTAACAGACGTGGAAGGCAAATATGTAGATATGGCTATCAATTCTGATGCAGTTAAGAGGTACTATGTATGAATTCTTTACTCATCTTCAATTGTATTTTGTACTTGGCACAGTCGAAGTTGAAATGACGAAGGCATTTTGTTCCGCTATCCAAACACTTCATACTTTGTCTACCCTTTTGAGCCTTATTTATTTTCTTTCACATCCCTCTTTTGGAATCTGTAGCAGAAAACGAAAAGAAGGAAAAGAAAAGAAAAAGAAAAAAAATGAAAAGAAAGAAAAAAAAATGAGAAAAGAAAAAGAAAAAAAAGAAAGAAACAAACAAACAAAAGGAAAAGGGAAAAATGTTTGAACTACGTTCGACCTGATTCCTTTTAAGGATACGTAGGCAGCCTTACGGTTCGGTCTCATCAAAACAAAATTAAAATTTCCCCAGACCCCAAAGGAACTGGGGCAGAAGTTTTTGAATTTGGAAAGACCTGATTCCAAAAGTTGTAATTTTACCCCTATTTTTATCTTGAATTATTTTGAGCTTTAATGCCGCCCTTTCTTTCTAACCCTGTCCAAAAGCCCATATTACAGTCCAAAGAAAGACCTTTCGATCAATCTTCGGGGATGCCGAGTCAAGCGAGGTAGAGACATGATTCGCATCAAGGGCAACACTCCATTCATGAGGATAGAAAATTCAAAATGAGAGAGTCTTATTGGTGAAAACCTTCACGGGCACCATAAGGCGATGGTGAGATGAGAGAAAATTCAAAATGAGAGAGTCTTATTGGTGAAAACCCTCACGGGCACCGTAAGGCGATGGTGAGATAAGAGAAAATTCAAAATGAGAGAGTCTTATTGGTGAAAACCCTCACGGGCACCATAAGGCGATAGTGAGTTGAGAGTTAAACAAATGAGAGAAGCTGATTAGTGAAATTTTCGGGACACTACAAGTCAACTAGACTCACAACTTTACAGAGAAATGGGATCAGTGAAAGCCGGTTTACGAGGTATGGACTCATGCCGTGAGCTGAATATGATTGTTTGGGTGGATCAGGCTGATCAATCCGAAATGCATGTCATGATCATTGGAGTCGGCTGCCTTCCCAGATAAGTCTTTCCATTTTAAATTTCCTTCGCATAAACATTTGTGTTCAAAATTTTCCTTTGATCTTTTGTCCCAAAATCATTACGCTTTGCTTTTTGAGTCTGTCATTAGGAGTTTCTTTCGAATTAGCCCATGTCAAATAAGTAGGAAAAGGATTCCAAAGCTTACTACCAGCTTCTCAATTGCACAAAGCGAAACTCGGCCAAGCATATTATGATTTGGAATGAGGGTATGCAAATAGTTAAAAGTTCAGGCAGTAAGGCAATTCTTGAGTTTTGAGGAAATACAAGGATGCAACAGCGTCCGGAATGAAAATGCAATGCAACATGCAAGGTTAAGAAATTCGGGTCGTTCAGATTTTGTGATCCAATATCAATCAAAGGTCAAACCACTCTTTGCTCGCTCAAAGCCGCTGATCAGAATGAAGTATGGTAGTCAGCAGAAACAGATTCCCCAGCAAGAGTGAAAACTTGAACATATTTCCCAGCAGAAGCAAACCCTCAGCAATGACGCCGCAAACTAACCACCACATTTTTCAAACTAACAAGATTTTATCTGAAACAGAAGGCATGAAAATTCGTTAATCAACAAAGCCTTCTTGCGAAGAAGACATGGCTTGGGAGGCAAAAGTTTCTATTCAGAATTCCCCCAAGCAGAGAGCATGGCCAGGTAAATTCAGTTTTTAAATTTTTCAGGACCCTCCTGGATAATGGGAATTAGTTTTTAAATTTTTCAGGACCCTCCTGTATAATGGGATTTAGTTTTAAAATTTTCAGGACCCTCTTAGATAATGGGAATTAGTTTTTAAATTTTTCGAGACCCTCCTATATAATGGAATTTAGTTTTTAAATTTTTCAGGACCCTCCTGGATAATGGGATTTAATTTTTAAATTTTTCAGGACCCTCCTGGATAATGGTATTTAATTTTAAAATTTTCAGGACCCTCCTGGATAATGGGAATTAGTTTTAAAATTTTCAAGACCTTCCTGGATAATGGGATTTAGTTTTTAAAATTTTCAGGATCCTCCTGGATAATGGGAATTAACTTTAAAATTTTCAGGACCCTCCTGAATAATGGGACTTAGTTTTTAAATTTTCAGGACCCTCCTGGATAATGGGAATTAGCTTTTAAAATTTTCAGGACCCTCCTGGATAATGGAAATTAGTTTTTAAATTTTCAGGACCCTCCTGAATAATGAGAATTAGTTTTTAAAATTTTCAGGCCCCCCCTGGATAATGGGAATTAGTTTTTAAAAATTTTCAGTACCCTCCTGGATAATGGGAATTAGTTTTTAAATTTTCATGACCCTCCTGGATAATGGGAATTAGTTTTTAAATTTCTCAGGACCCTCCTATATAATGGAATTTAATTTTAAAATTTTCAGGACCCTCTTGGATAATGGGAATTAGTTTTTAGATTTTCAGGACCCTCCTAGATAATGAGAATTAGTTTTTAAAATTTTCAGGACCCTCCTGGATAATGGGAATTAGTTTTTAAAATTTTCAGGACCCTTCTGGATAATGGGAATTTGCTTTTAAAATTTTCAGGCCCCCCCTGGATAATGGGAATTAGTTTTTAAATTTTCAAGACCCTCCTGGATAATGGGATTTAATTTTAAATTTTTCAGGACCCTCCTGGATAATGGGATTTAATTTTTAAGGTAACATAATTCGATTAATCCCCGCAGATATTCCCTGGTTCCAAACTGGGGCAGAAAAGTTTCTTTTGTTTTGTCTGCTTTATTGCAATATCAGGCGCCTACCTAGATAACGAGGGAATACATTCAAGTCTTAGCAATCAGGCGCTCACCTGGATAACGAGGGAATACAACTCAATTTCAGCAGTCAGGTTCCCACTTGGAAAACGAGGGCATTTATTTTAAAGTTTATTTCAAGTTTCAAAGTTCAAGTTAGAAGCACTAGGAGCCCGCTTGAAGAATAGGGTCGAGTCAAGTTAGAGTAGCAAAAGCTCGCTTCAAAAATGCAAGTCAGTAGTTCGAGATGCACAACAAGACCGAGAGAAGATTCAAGATAGAAGAATGAATAGGATTTCGTAGTTTTCATGTAATTTTGCCTTATTTGATTTCCTTTTGATGTAATGGCAGGAATCGCGAACCGGAACCTCGACAGTACTTCACTCGACTTCCTATCTCGATACTCCACTGCCATTCTCGATCACGAACTACACATGGCCTGATTCCTTTATAACCAAGGATGTGTAGGCAGCTCAAATACCAGGGCTCGGTCACATTCTATGTCCTTCAATTTTTGTTTCTACAAGCAGAGGTCGGGTCAAAACATGTCTTGTTGTTCTTTGCCTGAAAACACTCCATGTTTCCCGTCAAAGAGGGGCAGCTGTAGACATGTAATTTTTGACCCACGTATTAAAATCACCTCTAATAGCCATAATACTTTTTAGAATAATTATTGGAGCTTATTTTTGTAGAAATCCATTTTATTATTAAATCTAATTCTATTTTTTTTTTAGGTTCAAAATTAAAAAAAACATAACAAAATAGGTCCAAGCTCTTATCTCTTAAATTAAATTAAAGTCCTATATTTTGGACTTGGTGTTCAGATTTTTATTTCTAGCCCAAATTTTATAAAATTCGGGCCCAATTCAAATGCAGGCCCAAATCCCACAACCCAAGAACCTAGCCCCATTTTCTCTCTCCCCAATCCTAACTAACTCTGACAAAATCCCCCAAAATTCCCCAGCTATCAGAATGATTTTCTGCTCCCACGATTCCACTCAGAGACTTCAGCCCCAAACCCTCTTCTTTCTCCATAAAATTCCAGCTCAAAACCATCAAAAACCTCCATTAAAATACCTGCAAAAACGCTCCAAAAAAGCATCCCAAAATCCCAGTCCTAAACCAGACGAAACAGCCCTCTAAACCTAGCCGAAATCCACCCCAATCACCAGCAAAAACAGCCCAAAAACGAGCTGGAAATTCACCCAAAAACAGCCACCAACACCACTTAAAATGACCCCGACGCACTGTTGAAACACCAGCGAAAATCCAGCAAAACATCACCCAAAATCACCCCCAAAAACGTCCCCAAAATGCGGCTGAAACAAGTTGCAAAACAGTCCCAAAATGTCACCCAAACACGGCTGAAATTGCTCCCTAAAACCAGCTCAAATCCCACCCCAAAAGCGTGGCAAAAACAGCTGCGAACAGCACAAAAACGACCCTACAAATCCCCACGAAACCAGTCACGAAACTGCCACCAAACTGCTCAAAAACAGTCAGAATCCCGGCCCCGAAACACCCGTAAAAAAAAATCACGAAACATCCATGAAAATAAGCCAATACGCAACTGAAATTTCTGCCAAAACACAGCAGCACTTACCCATTTTCCGGCGAGTTTGGAGTTGAGTCAGGCATTGCTCGTCTAGATTTTCCGGTTCGAGTTCCGTCCATTGTTAGGTTTCAAGACAAATATCGTCTCCAATTTTGAGGTCGCCTTCTCTCTCTTTGTCATAATCTTTTATTTATTAAAATGAAGATAACATGAGTTCTTTATGAATTTTGTGTTCGTTGAGAGTTTATGGTGTGCTTGTTAAGTAATTTCTTTTGTTTAGTTGTTAATGCTTGGAATTTAGTCGTAATTTGGATTGATTTGAGTGATTTATGTTGTTAAGCGAAGATTAGGCTAAGAAATAAAAGGCATTGTTTATGATAAATTGATTTTGAAAATTGGGTTACGGGAGTAGACTGAAGAAGCAAACAATGATCTGGGCTTGGTTTAACAAAAGAGAAATTGCGCTTACATGTTTATCGCATTATTCATTTTCTTAGGCCGACATCACTCGGGTAGGCAAGCTTTAGGATCTTTTGTTAATTGTGAGGCGAGGGGTCGTTCCCTTAGTTAAATTTATCTGGGGAATGCCCCGAAGGACTTGTGTATATTATATTCCGGGTAATGCCCCGAGGTATTTGTATTTGGAGGCCTAAAAGTAAAACTTGTAGTATTTTAGTTTTAGTTTTGTTTTCCTTTTATTAGGTGGGAGCGACCTTGAACCTCTTGCGTGTTTGTTTTTTTTTTTCTTCTATGTTTGTTTTATCTCGATTCGAATATTCTAAAAGCCAACTAAATTGAGTATGCAACCGTGATTTTTCACGGGACTCGGAGAATGCCTAACAGCTTCTCCCCGAGTCAAATGAACCCCCTTATCCAAATCTCTGGTACGAACTTGACTTCGAGTCCAAGTTCTAAAATGGTGGCCTGACACACCGAAATTAATCGTCAGGTGGCGACTCTGAACTTATTTTTGTCACTATAAAATTAAAAATCTTTTTTCGAGTTTTTATTAGATCTTTTATTTATTTAAAAGGTTTAGTAAAGTCTCACAAAAAAAAGGAGTGACAATTAATATATAAAAAATACAATAAACAAAAAGAACAAAAAATAAAGGAGCCAAAAAGGTGTGTAGAATTAGATTATCAAAAAAGAGAATAAAAAATAATTTGAAATAATAATAAATAAAATTAAAAAATAAAATGAAAGCAAAGCAAAAAAGAGAAGAGAAAATAGTTATAATGTATAAGTTGTTCTAATAATTAAATTTTAAAAAAAAAAAGGAAAAAAGACAAAATGTATATTATACCAATTATATTTTAAAAAAATGTGAACAAGCATTTACTTTATCAGTTATCTTTTGCTATTGTATAACAAACAAAGAAGAATAAAAAAGAGCAAAAAGAGTCAATGAAATTAGATTATGAAGAGAAAAAAAGGAGGTAAATAAAATTAGAAAAGGAATAACAAATAAAGAAAATAAGCAAAAGAAAAACAAAAGAAAAAAAAAGGAGCCCAAGTTGAATGTGAAATTAAATTATGGTAATAATAATAATAATAATAATAATAATAATAATAATAATAATATGATTTGGGAAAAAGATAAATGAACAGAAAAGAAGAAAAAAGAAAAAAAGAAGAAGAAAATGAGGAAAAAGAAAAGAAAGAAAAGAAGGAAAAGAGGAAATAAGCAAAGAAATAAAAAAGAAAAGGAGAAAAAAGAGGAAATTACCCACAAAAGCTATCATGGGTAGGAAATGTAATTAGCTTGATGGATAGAAAAGTAAATAGATAAACAAGGATAAATAGTTTTATTTTTGTGGGTAATTGTATCATTCACCCCTTTTTTAAAATCCAATAATAAATTCATAAGAATGAAAACATTTCTTTCCCCTACAATTTTTTTTTCTCAGCCACTTGGAGTCAAATAGATGCAACAGGGTCCAAAATTAAGGTATTCGCTATAAAATGAACCTCTAGAAAATGTAAAGGGCGCATAGATTAATATAATAATTAAAAATCCC
Organism: Nicotiana obtusifolia; assembly: GCA_002018475.1. NCBI lineage: Eukaryota > Viridiplantae > Streptophyta > Magnoliopsida > Solanales > Solanaceae > Nicotiana > Nicotiana obtusifolia. Next base: position 188,792 of record MCJB01021291.1, on the reverse strand, counting down.
AAAAAACTTGTCCCATAAACTGAGGTTGCTAATTTTCAACTAAAACAACTCTTTGATCTGGCGAACAGGAAGAGGAAAAATAAAAAGAGAAAAGCGACAATCCTAAAACAAGACTATAAAATGTGTTGCAATGTACATATTACACAAACAACAATTGCTTCTCTTTTACACAGAAAGGTCAGCCCACAGCCAGAACATCCAATTGTGCATGCAAAAATGTAGCATCAGCCCTATTCCTTGGCCAAATTTCCATATTGCCATGGATTGAAGTTCACCGATTTAACATCTTCTATATCAATGCTGCCTGAAGCATCAGCCATTGTCCGATGCTCGGTGTACTTACTATTGTAGTGGTAGATTTCCAAGTCACCCCATGGTGTTGGTGCAATTTCATAATCAAGAGGATTTAAGTACTCGAACAACATGACCTTAGCAGTTAACGCATGCATATGTAAGCATGAAATGTAATCACAAACTTAAGAATCAGACTTAAAAGCCAGATCCACCTTTTGCCCCCGGGCTTTGGTCTAGTGGTAAGAGCAGAACACGTGATGTGTGAGTTAGGTGCACGTCACAAATTCAAATTTTGTAGCAAACAAGAGCCTGATATTTAAGTGGAGAAGGACAGAGCAGTGAGCCTATTATCTATCGAGTTTCGAACCATGTGTCACTGGCCCTCGAAAAATTCTTGGTTATTAAAGAAAAGTTAGATCCACTTTACATGGAGCTTCAATACCATCAAATGAATCCACAAATAAATGAAATACTTAAAGTGAGGTTCTAAGCAAAAAATGTATAAAGCCAGCAAATTCTCTTTCTGATTGATCTTTTGTAGTTTATTCGTCTCTTTTTTCTTTTTTTCTTTTGACATAAATGAACTCTTTATACCGACTGATGGCGACTTTGACTAAACTAGAGGTCCTTCTCACGTCTTATCTCCCAAAGATATAAGGTATAATCGAGTTAGAGTGCATCAAATTATAGAATAGCTTTTTGCTACCAGCCATTTATGAAACAAAATTTTGGAATTTCATCCCTGAAAAAAAAATAAGAACATATGATATCACACTTTAAGATGCCATCATACATGAACTCCTATAGTCCATTAGAGCATATTTGTTTTTGCAATTTATCAACTTAAAGTTGGCATATGATAGAACAAAATTCCATTCAATGAGAAAAGCTGGCCAGACATTAACCTCTTTTAGCTCTGTGCCAGGAAGAGGCTCATCCTCCATGTCACAGGGTTAGTAACTCATTGACTCGTTCCATTTTCCAGTCATCAGTATCTTAGGTTCCTCATTAGCATTATAAACATAACCATCAACCTCATACCGTCCAGCCCTGCACCCAAAAAGCAAATTTATTAATTAATAACCGATAGTAGGTTGGAAATACTGGTGATTGAATATTAAAGTACGCTGCAAAACATTTTATACGCATTTCCACATCCCACAATATTTAGTTGTGACAAAATTTAACAAGGAGGAAGATGCGATGCCTTCAAGCGAAAAGATAGCAAAAATTATGTCCAGATCATATAGAAGCACTGTAAGAATCATGAGAAGCGGAGAAGAAAATAATATATAAAAGTTCAAGCCAAAGGTTTGTAGCAGTAAAACCTGTTGAAATTTTGGCTTGAGAGTCGATGGACGGCTAAAAGGAAAAGGGTAACTTTCCTTGTTTTAAGCAACGGAAAAAGAACCAAAGTTCAGATGCCGTATTAAGATAGGCTTATATACCATAACAATGTAATCAAGCAGTAAAAGCAGAACTTTCTAGTCTTTTTTGTTATCACACCATACATGTGATAACAAAAGAAAAGGGCTCAAGAAAATTTGGAAATATAGTTAAGAGGAGATGCCAACATACCCAAACCAACCACAAGGTTGGAAATAGAGCACCAACTTTGTCCCCAGTTGTCTGATTTGTCATGATCATTTCCCCAGGCAAATTAACCTTTGTGGGAGGGGGAATTAACCAAATCCAAGACAACACCATCTCTCTTAAGGGTCACACGTGTCCTGAATACGAATAAAGAACAAGAATTTCTAGTGTTACAAATTTACTGATATGTAGATAAGTTAATTGCAGTAACAGAGAATAAAAAGCTCCAATACAGAGTTAATATATTCTTAATCAACATCTACTTAGAGACTATTGAACAAATCATCATACTATATTATAAGTGGAAAGCTTAAAAGTAAAAGTTAAATTACTATATGACCCGTTAAAAGCTAAGCGACTGTTTTGCTCTTCAATCACACATTATTCCTATAATTTTGGAACTTAAAAGTATATTTACCTTTCAAAAAATAATAATATTATATTTAAATAAAATTGGATAAATAGACCGATACTAGTCCAGATGCAACTCTCACTTACTACAGCCTATTCAATACGTTGCAACTGCTTTCGCATTTCAATATTTATTGCAATCTTTAGAATGCCTATTTAATATTTTGTTGTTCTTTTCAACTTTTAATAGTAACTACAAATAGGAAGGTGAAGTAATATCTAGCTGTAAAACCTAAGCTAACCTTTTCCAATACTTGCTCAAACATATCAAACGGACAACTAACTTATAAGCTATTGTTCTTTCTATCAAGCCATTACAATTAAAAACATCATTCTTTAAATTTTACATATCGCTCACCATCTGCAATCCGGAAAATCAAACTATAATCAGGTAATTTGATTTCTTTTTTAGTTAATTTCCGTAGTGTTTTTCTAATTCTATCGATAACTAAAAGTATTTTGCCTTGCTATTGTTCGGTGTAAAAGTATCCGGATTAATCGAATAATACAAGAAAATTTTGAGAAATTCATGAAACATGCACCCCCGTCTAAATTTAAACTATTTGTGGTCCACCCTATTTCTTATCTTCTATTTCTTTCGTCAGTTCTTTAAAATTTTACTAAATAATTTATTTACTATAATATCATTCATTTCTATTTCTTTTTTCCTTTCCCTTTTTGTCTTTTTATTTTTTATTGTATGGTTCGATATTCGATAGAATATTTCTATTTTGTTACTTGATGTGATATACAGATACACCATCTTATATTGTGATTTCATGTTCTTTTAGCATATATTTCATAAAAAAATTTCTTTTAGCACAATTTTCATATGGACGTCAGATAAATTAAGTAATTTGACATAAGGTAGCTTTTCTGGTGCATTAACATATATGCATGAGCTTGCATTTCATTAGTTTTAGTAATGTTATACATATGGTATTGCATCCATATACCTTTTGTCATTTAAAACCAATCCCAAAAAGAAAAACTTTTTTCATCTAAATATGTAGTAATAATCAGAAGTCATTATTGCTCTTTGGCAAAGATAGAGGCAGGTTCTTTTTAAGTACTACTCTAATATGCTTTAATGCATCTTTGTTGAGTATGTTTTTTTATATTATTGGTATGATTTTTATTTAATTTTTTTCTTTTTTCTTTTATTTCACCGTTACTTATAAATTCATCATGAAGGAGGCAAAGTAAGTCAATTACCAAATACTCATGATGTATATGGGTCGAACAATCACTCTTTCTTATTTTCACTCTTGAATATTATCTTTTCTTTCTGCTAGAAAGAATAAACTAAAAATATTTTAACCTTTACTGATCTCACAAATATGATTATTAACTTTCTTTTATAGTCATCTTCATATATTTACCTTAGACAAAAGGAAAAAAATTAATTAATTTTGAAAGAATTTCAATAAATAATATACTTAATAGTGAGACAATTTTAAGGTTAAACAGTTAGTTTTTTTTCTCTTTCTTAGAATTGAACTTGAACCTTATTTCTTTTTTGTTTTGATAAATTAAATTTATTGCAATCAGACTAAACTGGTCGAATAGGTTCATCATTGACCAATTTAAGCTTATATTTTTCCTATTAATCACACACTCGCACCCTAAAAAAAGTTATATTTGATTTGACATCGAATACACGTGCAATGCACGTGTTCAGAAACTAGTCGATATAAAAGAACAGGAAAAAAATCTTTCTAGGTCAGATATCAAACATGAACATAACAGAGCTCAATTATATTCAAAGATATATTCTCTAGCTCTATACAAACATTGTAACCATCTAAGTTGCTCGTACTAGGGTGCGGCGTCCGCTACGGGCACGGATCCGAGTACCGGATTCAGCAAAATCTAAATTTTATGATTTATGGGTGCAGATCCAGGTATGAATACGAGTGCGGCAATTCGGCTAAGAAAATTCAAAATTATAAAAAAATAGAGCTGTAAGGATATTATAAATTTTGAGAGATATTATTTGAAAAACTTACATGTATATTGTAGAAATCTATCTTTCATTCTTCAAGATGCGCATTATTCTTCCATTCTCCTACGAACACAATAAAATAGCAACTAAATTTTAAAAGTATATTACAATAGAATAAATATAATTTAAAAAAATCAAATATAAAGTGAAAGAAAGAATTAACCTTTTATCCGAGAACAAGAATGGCACAACTCTTGAAATGAAGAATGTAACTTGTATTGTAAAAATAAGATCTTAAACAAAGTGAAAGTGTGAAATTAGATATCTAAAATTTAAGACATAAACAAAATCATTTTATCCACAATTTAGCTATTAATAATTAGTGAATTACATGACTAATCAATAGTCAAGTTAACTACTCTTAGGCCGTAGCTTTCCTCCACAACTTCTTCCAAATCTTCTCCAAAGATCACTCCTTCCAATTGAGGTTCATCCATTGATAGCTCGGTTAAACCATCAATTATCTTGTTAATATCAAATTAATCTCCACCTTAAGTAACATTAAAAAAAAAAGAAAAAAAGAATAGATATGTTAGAAAGTTTTCATGAAAAGGAAAAAGAGTTATGCAAAATAAATTATTGAGAAAAATATCAAATAAAAAAAATGTATACATACCCAAATCCCATTACTTGCTCGGTCCACTTGTATATTTTTCCTTCTTGCGAGGGAGCAACTGTAGATTATAGTGTACAAAAACTAAATCTTTGGCTCTTGAAGTTGTATATTTGTTTCTCTTGATGTTGTGAATCAAAGAATAAGTGCTCCAAAAATCAAGAGAAACAAATTTGCAACTTCATGAGCCGAAAATTTGGTTTTTGTACACTATAACCTACGGTTGCTCTCTCGCAAGAAAGAAAAATATACAAGTGGACCGAGCAAGTATTGGGATTTGGGTAAATGTATACATATTTTTTATTTGATATTTTTCTTGATTATTTATTTTGCATAACTCTGTTTCCTTTTTCGTGAAAACTTTCTAATATATCTATTCTTTTTAGTTTAATGTTACTTTAGGTGGAGATCAATTTGATATTGATAAGACAATTAATGGTTTAACCGAGCTATCAATGGATGAACCTCAATCGGAAGAAGTGATCTTTGGAGAAGAATTGGAAGATTTGGATGGAGTTGAAGATGTTGAAGCTAGGGCCTAAGAGTAGTTAACTTGATTAACTTGACTATGCTTTGGCGGTTTTTGTTAGTCAAGTTCAAATGTTCTATTATTTTTGGTAAAATGGTGAACTTCTACGTGGTGTATTGAACTATTAATTTAATTATTAATAGCTAAATTGTGGATGAAATAAATATCTTTTTTTTATGTCTTAAATTTTAGATTTCTAATTTCACACTTTCACTTTGTTTAAGATCTTATTTTTACATTTACGATACAAGTTACATTCTTTATTTCAAGAGTTGTGTCATTCTTGTTCTTGGATAAAAGGTTAGTTCTTTTCTTCCACTTTATATTTGATTTTTTCAATTATATTTACTCTATTGTAATATACTTTTAAGTTGTTATGTTGTTGTGTTCGTAGGAGAATGGAAGAATAATGCCCGTCTTGAAGAATGAAAGATTGAATTCTACAATATACATATAAATTATTCATAGAATATCCCTCAAAATTAATAATATCTTTATAGCTCTATTTTTTATAATTTTGAATTTTCTTAGCCGAATCCACGCTCTCGTATCCGTACCTGGGTCCGCACCCCCGATTAAAATTAGATTTTGTCAAATCCGACGCTCGGATCAGTACCCAAATCGAATACCTGCACCCGATTCCGAGCAACTTAGAAGATAACCGCAGACAAAAGTAGAACTATTAATTATAAACCATAGCAGTTATAGTCACTTAATGGATATGTTCGCCTTTGTTTGGAAGACTTTTTCTTCTGGATGAAACTACAATAGTTAAATAGTCATTTCCTCAAAAATTCAGACAACATGTAATGCCTCAATTTCCGCCTTACACAAACCGAGAAGCGAAGCAGGTTTTCTCCAAATTGGTATACCTAGTCAGCGAGATGGAGACCCTAATTTGGACCCTCGTAATCGAGCGTATGATTGTAAAGAACACGGAGTAATCCACTTCTCCTCGACTCGGAATAAGGGATTCAGATGGACTTTCTGTTCTAAAAACCTAAGTTGCTCGGACTCGGGTGCAGGTATCCGAAATGAGTGCGGATCTAGAGGTCGGATCCTTCAAGATTTGCATTTTAAGATTCGGGAATCGGATCCAAGAGTGGATACGGGTGTGGAGATTCGGCTAAAAATAACTCAAATATCTAAAATAGAGTTATAAAAATATGTCTAAATTATGAAAAATTATATGTGAAGAACTTACAAGGTATTTCGAGAAGGAGAAAATATTGATTAAGAGGTGAATCCGAGAAGGAAATAAAAGAAAAAGAACTGACATAGAAATTTTTATATACTAGGCATTCCATTTTCTCCAATTTCACCCTAGCTTTCGTTTTTATTTCAGAAATGGTTATATCTTCGTCGGTTTTGGTCAAAGTACCTAAAATCGGTTGACAGGATCGGATCCCCCACCCCCACCCATGTGTATTGATATGGGTGCGGCACCGAAAGTAAAGAGTCCGAGCAACTTAGCTAAAAACTACAGCACATCCATATTTCAGGTATATATCAATACTTCAAAACATATACATTTGCCGTTGACATTTTAGAAACGTATTCTTAACAACTATCAGGTACAAAGCAAGGAAAGTAGCAAGGAGAAAACAAAAACCTTAAGTTATGATTTAATAAGAATTGCAGTTAAAATGTCACCATTTGGACTCGATGAAATTAAAACAAAATTTTTGGATAAGTAAACCAGGAAGAATGGTAGCAAGAAAGCATACATCAATTATAACAATTGAGATCTCCATGTATTGACGCTGATCAACAACAAGAGCATACTACAATCTTTGCAATCTAGGAAAGGTACACATGAACTAACCTTCCAACAGGATATACATCAACGAAGTTACCCAAGAATTTGGTTTTCAACTTGGAAGTCACATCATATGTGAAATGCTCATTTCAGCATGCCCATCACTCATTGGAGGATGATGGCTGACCTGTAGGTCGTGAAGCATTAGATTCCATCAAACAACGACATAAATGAACCAGTTTGAGCATATCCATACTAGGCTTTAATAAGATCTAGCATATTAGCTTAGCTTAATTTGCAATTGTTTAATAAAAAAGAGTGCCAACCGATGCAATATCTATTGTAAGATGTAGGACAAACCAAACACGTGACAGAGCCAAAGAAGACAGCATAAGTACCCTTCACATACCTGTTCAGAAATAAATGTGATGCCACCATGGTTGACCATTTCATAAGTCTCCCCAAGAATTGTGTTAAACGGTTTCCATGTACGTTGGTAAGCATAGTAGACTGATATTGCCCAAGATGCTAAAATTTCAACAATTAATATTGAAAAGTAGAAAAGGAGTATGCAGAATTTAATCATCCATTGAATTACATTACCAATTGCATGTAAGGATCCTCACATTCATCGGCTTTGTCTAAAAGATGGGAATATTCCATTAACTGCCACAACAGTTCCAAACTACAATGATAAAACGTTTGTACATTTTTCCCCTAATACATTGTATACGATGTAATATTAACTAAAAGCATGTAAATCAGCTTCCACAAACCTCTGCCATTTTTTGAAGCATCGTCATGGGCTCAAATATAAGAACAGGGAGTGTTACCATTGATGTGACATCACAACCAATATACTTCTGCATCATCTTCCAGTAACTGTCTCGTTCCTTTGAGAAAGCAAAGGATCACATTCAACGTGAGAAATTAAAGATATACCAATTACCTTCTCAAAAAGAAAAAATTACTATACCATTTCTTGGTGAACATATAATAAAGTGTAATATATTAAATGTATGAAATTGAAAGACACAAGCATTTTGAGTTCTTGACTCACATAAAGGTGTTGCGCTTATTTCTTAATTTTATAGGCTATACTTTGCTCCATGACTAGCTAAAATTGGAGTATGTAATACTTTAAGAGGATGTGGGCATCTTTTTAATTAAAAGAGCACCTGACGTACACTACTTGCAAAGAAAAGTTTAAGAACTTCATACTGCAATACTTGCACATAGTATGAGGTATGATTGTCTCTTTGCAACTTGGTTTACTAGCTTGGTTCATCGAAGTAAACATCTTCATAAAATACCGTTCAAATTTTTTGTTGCCTTTCTCAAAAAAAGAATTACCATTCAAATTTCATGACCAGCTCCATCCAAAAAAGTGGCAGAAAACAACTCAATATGCAAGATCAGAATTTCTCTCTCTGTGTGTGATTGTGCAGTGAGGGAGAGATATTGATGGATAGAGAACTCATGAGTTATAACTACCCCCATCCAAAATTTGGAAAATGCAAAAAGAAAAAAAAATTCATCAGGAAGAAATCCACATTCATGTGAAAGAAAAAAGGAGACATTATATTGAGATAACTCACTTCCTGTTTCCATATATCTACCTTTTTGTGCTTCCTCTTCTGCATCTTCTTTACCTCCTTCGGGATTTATAACTTCTAGGCCTTCATATCCAAGCAATCTGGAAGAAGGAAAAACAGTGAATGGAGCAAATAAGTCTGATTCCAGTTAAGATAAAATCATTCACCACAGAATTATAGGGAAAATTTGAAAATAGTAGTAGAAGATAGGAATAAGAAAATGTTATCACCCATCATAAAGAGATTTCAGGGACACTTAAAACAGAAATGGAGCAGTCTCATCCTAATCCTTCCCTAAGAAGTTGTGCTACCACCGCCTGCTAGATAGTTAAATAAGTGATAAAAGGAATCTAACAAATTATACCAGATACCAAATGCTGAAAGCGATCTGGAGTCATTATCTAAACTAAATTCTTCACGTAACACTAAACTAATAGAAAATACTGTAAACAAGTTAAACAAATAGATGAGCAAAGGAAAACTGTCCATGCGAAGTGCAGGTACGGAACTCCTGAGACGGAAAGGCAGCTATGACGATCTGTACATCAAGCTTAGTGTTATTTTCAGTCCCATCTGCTAGATACTCTAGCAATCTGTGTTAACAAAAAATGTGTTTCAAGTGCTTCTAGTAAGCGACTGTTAGGCTTATCCAAGGCGTATTTACGAAAGTAGCAGGGAACTTGACTATCAAGTTCGAATGGCGAAGCTCGCGTCATTTTCTTACATCAGGAGAAAGGGAGATCAAAGAAGTATGGAGCCGATATGCGAATAATCAAATCATATAGATAACAGATCTCAAGAGGAAAAAGAAAAAGAACCTCGAGCGACCCAGAGATTGTAGGAACTTAGTTAATCACTAGGTCATTGACCCATTCAAGAACAGTTATCGTGCTTAGGTAGTGGTTTATATATGATAAGAATATTGCATGCAAAAGCAACAAAACATTAGGGGGTCACCCGGTGGGAGAGACTAGGAACATAATCCCAGTACACAATTTGGTATTATCTATCTTGTGCTTGGTGGGCATTTTCATTTTCAGCATAACTCATACCTTAATCTATGAAACAGGATACAACATGGAAATAATTACATAACTAGCTTGTGAACTAATCAACCCCTAAGAGCTGTAATATACTATATCCTCAAATTTCTCTATCTAATATGCAACTACAACTATAACATAGGATGCTTAACAAGCACAAGGCATACTGTTGCATCATACATTTAATAAAGTGGAATTATAACTACAATTAAAAAAGTTATTCCCAACAGACTACAAGAAAGCAAAGAACGTTGTCGTGTAGCTGAGAACCTATCATCAAAAACCTCGTGAGATCAAAGAATAAACAAAATTACAGATAAAAAAAATCTATAAACTCTTCTTTTTATGACGGTGAATATCTGCTACCTCCCACCAACACATGTACCGGGTAACATTGTCCTTCAAGGCTAAGGCAGATAGGACGAATTCACCTCATTTTGTTTTGCTTTGAACTTGATGGTTCTTCTCCTACTTTATTGACCACTAGGTCACACCTTGGCTACACAAATATACAAACTCTAACAAGCCATATGAGAACAATTCTTTTAGTTCCCAAAAACTAACATGTTGTAGCCATTACGCAGAATGTGAAAAAATTCTCAAAAAAAACACATACAATTATGACAAGCTGTTAACTAAACAAAATTTGTTATTTAAGGCCAAACATTAATATTTATGCACGTAAAAGGAGTGCAACACAAGCATATCCGTTAACAGATCTGTGAAGTGCGTTACCAAACATGGATAATCCAGAGCTCATTGTCGCAAAAAATCCCTTCTTTTGATTCTCCTTTGGACTCCCCATTTCTGCTAAACCCAATCAATTATCAAATTCAATTTCACAAAATCAAATTCCAATTTAGATGAGTATGATTTTTTAATTTAAAAAAGTGAATTCTTTTTTATTCTTTTTTGCAATCTTTGTCCTCACATTTGGAAGAATTTCGTTTGTCATTAAATTATTCTATTTTTCCATTTCTTCCTTGTTCTTTTAAGAGTGGAGGATTGAGTGAGTCCAGTGAAAATGTGAAATAGAATAAAGAATTTTTTAGGATAGGAGTAGGATCCAATGTACAAACTTTATAAGATTAAGTTGCAATTAGTTGTCTTCTAAATTGCTAGTCGTCACTAATATTTTGCACACTATAGCTTTTCTTACCCTTTTTCAAAAGAAAAAAACATTCATCTACGTTTCTATATGTGTGGTGGTGGGAGGTTTGACATAAGCTCCTACTCGTCTATTAATACTCAAAAGAATAAGTAAAAACAAGGGGCACAATGCCTTACCTTACATTTATGCAATATTTTTGCATAAACGAATTCAAAATAGTTAAATATTTTATGAACCTAATACAACGATGATCAATTTAGTTTAGTTCGTTGGTCCATCATTATTTATGCATATATAGTATTCTTGTTAACACTTCTATGTATCATTCTTATGCCATTATATAAATTATTTGAACGATTTAATTTTCTTCGTAACATGATTGGTGCATCTTTCTTCAAAATCAGCATGTATACCTAAAAAAGTATTTCTCTTATGAAGCAATTTTCACCAGAACTATCACCATTATTATTGACACCAATTGTTTTGAGAAAAGCACTAGATCATCTCTAATTGTTTGTTCCTCTATGTTACCTATAAAATAGAATCTTTTCCATTTGGATATGTTCTTGCCCCCATATCTTTTGTCAAAAGAATTTTTTCCATTTTACGTCATAACTATGATTATAGTTTTACCAAGCTTGTATTTAAGATTTTAGCTCTCGTAGACTTTAAAACTACTGATAGTAATTGAAGAAAATCACCTCTGGAGCTCATTATTCATCACATGGTTCATCAACGTCTATTAAAGCTCATGTCAACTGTTTTAATTGTATAGCAATTGCGTCACACTCTAAAACGTGACTGATACTCGACTCTCTATCCACATTAAACGAACAATCTCATACGGTAAGCCCCAATCATATGCATTCAAAACCATTTCAAAATCCATAAACCAAACAAATTCATTTAAATTGATGACAATAGAACTATAATTAATATCCTTTGACTTACCGTGCTTGTAACTATAATTACAAGCCAGGTTACAAACTTGTTTTTAATTTTATGCCCCTACTTTTTTTTTTTACACATAAAAAATTTATTTTTACACGTAAGAAAGTTTTCTTTTATCCATAAGAAATCTAAAAAGTCATTCTCTTAAATTATAAATTATAAAAAGGCACATGTTATATAGCCTCTTAGACATGCAATAAGAAAACAATAACCACCCGCGACAGCATGGGGCTGAAATATGCAAATGGCTCGAGGGCAAGCGCTACTTGAGCTTTTGGATGAGCTAGATATCCATCAATATATTCTGCATTGCTTTGAAAATCTAGCAATGAACCAAAATTCACCATTATCCAAGAATGTTTTGTACCAGCATTCATAATATGCTCCATGTAACACACATAGCAAGTGACTGATTCTTGGTTTGATCATTGATGAGGGGAAGTTTATACCTTATACTTTAGGTAAGGAGACTCTGAATTTATCTTAGATGCTTCATAACCTGTTTTAATTAAATGTCTATCTCATAATGTTGCCAAAAAGTTTGTTTGTCCTCCTTTATGTTGTATGAAAAAGAAAAGCGATGAAATATTCAACAGTTGTTTCAGACATTCTATCAAACACCTTAGGTGCATCTATTCATCCTTCTAGATATAATGAGCAAAACAAATCCATGTCTACGCTGACCTTTTTTAAGGTTGGATCCTGGAATTATGAGAATAGTGATAGAACAACTGTATAGATATAGAGTTTTCTCATTGAATTCTTTGCTTAGATCAATTTGTGTTAAGTATTCCTGACATAAAATCTATGAGTTTAGTATTTGTAACATAAAGCTATAACTACCTCTCATTGTTTTCTCAATCTTATTGTAGTAACAAAATGAAGCTTACAAGAACTAGATTCATCAACTTAGTGATTGCGAAACTCAAATTAAAACTTACCCAAGTCATATACAACCATTCGATAGCACTTCTCTATTTTAACCATCCGATTTTAATCCGATTAGTAACATCTTTATCTATCATTCTATTCTCTTGAAACGAGAGCCTAGATATCTAAATTGTTTGCATTTTGATACTGCAATCACGTCATCTCAACTTCGCCATCTCATTAGATACCGCACAGCTTTTCAAGAGATTCAAAAGCTGAGATCTTTTTGTATATTTGTTTCCGTGTGATTTTCGTAGTGACATTATGATTCAACAGACAATTGGCTTAGTTTTTATTCAATTTTTGTAGAAATATTTGCCGTCTTTGCCTACACAACAATCATATATCTCATAGACGTTCCTTCTAAATTATGTAAACACTTGCAGCTTCACATTAATTTCTTCTCTTCTCTCACCCCTTTTAAAATCATTTTAGACTTCCATATATCATAACTACGTATATCAAGAAAGGAGTACAATTCATGATTCAACGAGCTTGCTTGTGCAGACTTGAACGCTTAACGCAATTGCCATATGTAATCAAGCAGCAACTGAGAGCCGATGATTTGATTACACCTAGTGTAGACTACTGACAAACTCAAGCCTGATCATTCTAAGTGCAGAAAGAGCATCTCCCATGCTAATTCTTGCATCAGGTGCCACTAAGGTGCAGCTCAAAGCTAATTTCATGATAGATAACACACACTGCAACTTTGCATCCGTTTGGTCATTCCCTGGTTGTACCAAATTAGCATCCACCACCTTATGAATTCTACTTGGAAAAGAATCACTAACCCAACGTCTTATGGTCAAGTCTCCAGTAAATATCTCATCACTTGGTCTCATTCTTGTAAATGTCTCCATCATCAGGACGCCGAAACTATAGACATCGCAACTCGTGGATACTATTCCATGTTGGCCATACTCTGCAATCACAGTGGAAAATGATCAGGAAAGCTTCCTAGTTAGCAAGGAATATGCTAAAACAGAGAGTATCGATTTAGGGAAAGAATTGTCTTGGGAATTCTAATGATGTGAGAAAGCCTAAAAAGTTCTAATACCTGGAGCAATATATCCAAGGGTTGCAATCGTCCCTGTTTGAACAAAAGCCTCCCCTGCACCTAGTAATTTTGCAATGCCGAAATCAGTGACATGGCCAACCATTTCTTGATCTAGTAAGACATTGCTTGGCTTCAAGTCAGAATGCACCATTGGTGCTAAAAAGCCATTATGGAGATAGTCCATTGCAGATGCAACATCTATTATTATATCTAATCTCTGCAATAAGTTCAAGAACAAGTTGTGAGAGTATAACCATTTATCAAGTGTCCCATTGGGCATGTATTCCAACACTAAGGCCTTGAAATCAAGGTTGGAGCAGCTGGTGATGATTTTGGTCAGGTTTCTGTGGCGAAGGTTGCGTAGCATCTCACATTCGGTATCAAAACTTTTGAATGCACCCTCCAATCGCACATTGAATACCTTTGCTGCTAAAGGGGTTCCATCCTTAAGTGTTCCTTTGTAAACCATGCTGAAACTCCCATTACCAAGTAAGTTGCTTTCATTGAATCCTTCTGTTGCTTGTTCAAGTTCATAATAGGAAATTCTTTCATGCACTTTTACTGGGAACACTTCTGCTGGACCTGCATTCTTCTTTATCATTCGCATTCTTAAATATACACATGCGAAGGCTGATGCAAGAAACAGCAGGCCCACTCCCAAAAGGGTGTACAACGCCAAGATTGCCTTTTTTGTCTTGGTAGATTTTATGACACATGGTGACACATGAAACTTGGAATCACCACAGAGTGCATCATTGGACAAGAAAGATTGACCTGTGGCATTTGTAAAAGGACCACCGGTGGGAATCTCTCCGCTAAGTTCATTAAATGAGATGTTCAGGTATTTGAGATACACAAGAGCTTCTAGTGACTTTGGGATTTCGCCGCTAAGATTGTTATAGCTCAAATCCAAGAATTCCAAAGCCAACATTTTTCCAAATGAATCTGGAATATACCCATCTAATCTGTTATGTGCTAGAGAAAGTTTAGTCAATTTGTCTAGACCCCTTAGAGTGCTAGGAATCTTCCCTAAAAAATCATTTTTTGACAGATCGATGAGTGTTACCGTCTTTAAATTTCCAATCTCCATAGGAATTTGCCCGCGTAATAAATTGGATGAAACATTGAATTCTATGAGATCATGAAGGTCCCCCAAGGCTGCAGGTAAGCTTGAGTTCAGTCTATTAAAAGCTAGATTAATATTCCTCAAATTGGTAATTTTTCCTAAGCATGGTGGCACAGAACCAGCAAACTTATTTCTTGACAAGTTTAATGCACCGAGTTTCTTTAAATTGCAGATAACATCTGGTATGGTTCCTTCTAACTCGTTGTTTTGTAGGTAAAGTTCTTGAAGATT
This sequence comes from Nicotiana obtusifolia, assembly GCA_002018475.1. Classification (NCBI taxonomy): domain Eukaryota; kingdom Viridiplantae; phylum Streptophyta; class Magnoliopsida; order Solanales; family Solanaceae; genus Nicotiana; species Nicotiana obtusifolia. The sequence goes on along the minus strand of MCJB01021291.1, from coordinate 173,541 downwards.
CAGCATGCTTTGGATAGTAGTTGGGACATGTCCAGTCAACTCATTGTTAGACAGACTCATCTTTGTCACTCCAGTAAGATTACCAATTTCTTCAGGAATGGCGCCCTTCAGTTTACAATCCTGTCCTACAAAACTTTGTAGAGAGTTAGAGAAATTTCCAGCGGATGATGGAAAAAAACCATCCAACGGATTATCAGCAAACCAGAGGACTTTTAGATTCCTACAGTCTGTCAAAGATGTCAGGAAGCTCATTGATGAATCGCTGGAAAAATTATTCCCCCACAAGTTGAGAAACTCAAGGTATTTTAAGTTACTAAGTGATGTAGGAATTGGACCTGTGAAACTGTTGAATGAGAGTTCAAGACCTGTGAGCCTTGAAGAATTTGAGATAGTGGCAGAGACAAAACCACTAAAGTGATTTTGTGCACAACTAAATTCTTCTAGGCTGGGCATTCCATGGCCTAAATCTGAAGGTAAAGTACCGGTAAGCTCATTTCCTCCAAGTCCTAGGTGCTGCAGTTCCGACATATTGAAAATGCTTGAAGGGACGGTACCAGTAAACATATTTTGGTATAATAACAGTGCCCGGAGTTTCCTAAGGTTACCTAGCTCCACTGGTATCTCTCCTGTCAAGTATTAGAAATATATGAGTACCAGTTCGACTGAGAGAAAAAAGGAAGAAATTTCAGATTTCTTGTTAAGAAATATCATACTCCCTGTTTCAATGTGTCTTAGGCACGGAGTTTAAGAAAAGTAAGGAAAACTTTTGAATCATGTGGTCTTAAGCTAAAGATGTGTGTATTCTACCAAAATGCCCTTAAATCTTATGGTCTTAAATATGCCATATAGAATGTTAAAGTAAAGGAGTTACTTGATATAGAAAGAGGCATTCTTTTTTAAACAAACTAAAAAGGAAAGTATTGAAGTAAAAGAGTTACTTGATATAGAAAGAGGCATTCTTTTTTAAACAAACTAAAAAGGAAAGTAAGACATATAAATTGAAACAGAGAGAGCACTACCTTCCAAGTGTTGTTCTCGAAGTTCTAATATTGTAAGTGATGTTAAGTTAGCTAGCTCTCTTGGTATAGTTCCAATGAACTCATTGACAGACAATGACAAGACTTGAAGCTTTCTGCATTTTCCTATATTTGGTGGAATGAAACCCTCTAGGTTATTTGTTGAGAGATAAAGCTTTTCCAGGTTTGGAAGATGGTCGCATATAGTTGTTGGAAGCTTACCAGTTAGATTGTTACTAGTAAGAGCAATGACTTGCATTGCCGTATTGTTAAAGATTGATGGTGGTATAGTGCCAGTAAGCAAGTTGTACTGCAGGTCTAAAATAGTCATGTAACGAAGATGACCAAGTTCTTGAGGGATCTCTCCTTTGAGATAATTTCCCTGTATGCTCAACACTTCCAGTTTTGTCAAATTGGAAAGGAAAGATGGTATTTCTCCCGAAAATTGATTGCTCGAAAGGCGCAAAATGCGAAGGTCTGGTAAATACCTTAAAAATGTTGGAATGGCACCAGTGAAGTTATTGCTTGTGACTTTAATCAATTTCAACCTTTGCAAATGAGCCAACTCCTCTGGCAAATCCCCGTGGAAAGTGTTGTTACTGATGTCGAGGGACACAAGAAGTGAGAGGTTTCCAAGATGTGGAGGAATGGTACCATGAAGTTGCATGCTAGAAATGTTTAAAGCTGTGACTCGATTATGGCTGGAGCTGCAAGTGATTCCAATCCAGCTGCAAACTGGGGTGGAAGAAGACCAGTTTCTTGCTAATATATTGTTAGGATAAAAAGAAATGTGAGATTTCAAAGCAAGAAGAGCAGCTAAATCAGTGCTAATATTGGGAACAGTAGCAATTGAAGTATGATCATGAAGCAGAAAGAAAACTGCAAGAGCAAAGAGAAGATTGCCACTAATTCTGCCCATAACTATAGCAGGCAGATTTCTCTTTTTTCTTTCTTGAGCCAACACAAGAATGGCTAAAGGAATGATCCATTGGCATTGGCAACACGTCTCTTGCTTCTATGTGATGTTTGAGAAAACGTCAATCTCCTCCTCTTCTTTCTTGACGCGTTGCATTTAATTGTAAGTTGACTGTATGATGAATCTGGAAGTTCAACTTTCCAAATTAAGATCAAAACACAAAAACCTGCCCCTAGTTTTGAGAAGATATAACCAAAAATCAAAGATTAAGTTGTACTCCCTCCGTTCACTTTTACTTGGTAGGTATATTAAAAATAGATTTTTATTTTTGCTTGTCACTTTACGCATATCAAGAGAAGATAATTTTTTCCCTATTTTACCCTTAATTCATTAACCAATATTTCTTGAATAAATAATGGTCAACTGTAGCTTTTCAATGCTCAATATTGGAATTCACAAAAAACTCTTCATTATCACTCTTCGTTAAATATAAAAGTCCACTAAAGTCATCTTTTATTCTCTTGTTCTTTGAAGTATTTTTTTCTTCAGAAGTTATTTGAGAATTTGAGTTCAATTATTAAGTATCAATTAATAGGGTTATTGTGATAAAATTATCATGTTAATCATTATTTATTAAGAGGCGTGAAAAGTTAAAACGTGTCAATTAAAAGTAAAGGGAGGGAGTACATATTAACAATGTAAAGAATTTTTATTAAAAACGCGTTACTTTCTCAGTGGACCTTTCATGTGGTCAGCAAACTTAGTATAGCAAATGCTTAAACCAAAAATATACTAAACAGTGACGGAAACGTAACAGATTTTTCAAGTTCTCCGCTGGCCAGACAGACTGAGAATTTTTGTTTTGTATTCCGTACACTGCAAACATCTTGATCCAACAGTCTTTTACATGTTTGAAAAAGTCAATATGTGTAGGCTATTTGCATTTAATATGGATCCTTTCCACTTGGCTCAACCGTGATAGTCAAATTTAATTTTAGGAAAAGGGTCAAATATACTCCTCTTATTTCATATATTGTTTATATTTAAACTCTGTTATATTATCGAACCAAATTTACTCCTACTGTTATACTATTAGGCTAAATTTGCCCCTACAATCAGCAAACTTTTAAAAATTACTCCTTGATTTGTTAAGTAATCCAAAATCTCTCAAATTCTTTTTATTTAAATCACTTGTTGTTCTTCTTGCTCCATTATTTTAAAAAATTATTATTGATGTAAATGCTAAAGTTACTAGACTATACAAATTTTTCATAATTTTTTTTAATTACCAATGCACCCATTTCTCTTCTTGTAATAAATAAAATTCATTTAGAATTTTATTTATTTTTCAATCATATACACACCATAGAATTTAGTGGGTCTATTTATTGTGTATTATATGCAGTTAATCATCATGTATGTACATGTAATATTCTAATATGTTTTGCCGTTGCCTGGTTAGTATAGAGTTCGATCGACTAACTTAAGAGTGCACAATGTGTAAGCATTTGATTAAAGCAAAGTTGAATTAGACAATGTAAAGTCTCTGAGGAACTTCAACTTCAATCACTATTACTTGCAAAGTCTCCATACATTTGGTGCAACGAATTCATTAAAATTGGGATGTTGAAAATACTTTTAGAATTTAGAAAAGCTACCTAATTTAGATTTTTAAATTTTTACTATACTTTGTTTATTCGGTTGTATTATTTAATATTTTATTCTCTTATTATTTTTGTCTAATTCAGAAAGTAGGAAAATACCAATTATTTCAAAAACAGTGGACCAAGGAGAACAACAAGTGATTTAAATAAAAGGAATTTGGGAGATTTTGGATTACTTAACATATCAAGGGGTATTTTTAAAAGTTTGCTGATTGTAGGAGTAAATTTGGCCTGATAGTATAATGGTAGGGATAAATTTAGCCTGATAGTATAATGGAGGTTAAATATAGACAATATATGAAAGTAGAGGAGTATATTTGTCCCTTTTCCCTCTAATTTTTTATTCTCTTATATACTGTGTGTGTTTGGCTAAGCTTATAAGCTGGCTTATACGTACCTTTTGACTTATTTACACGTTTGGTAAACACCCAAAGTGCTTATAAGCCATATTTATAAGCTAAAATAAGTCATAACTCATAAGTCATAAGTTGCTTACCTCTAATTTATGGCTTTTCAGCTTATAAACACTTTTAATTTGACCAAGATTTTTACTAGTTTATCCTTAATAATATTTTTTCATTCACAAAATATTTTTCCCAAAGTAAATTTCGTAACTTTCTCTTCATTCCATATTCCGTGTTCATCCTTTTCTTTTTACAAAGAAAATTTGAATTTATAATCTTTTGTAAAAATTTTAAGGGTACTTTAATCATTTTAACAAAAGAATAGCTTATTAGCATTTTTCTACCAAACACATTAATTGTTTATTATCAGTTTCAGCATGTCTATCCAAACACGTAAATGCTTATCTAAAAAAATCAGATTCAACACTTAAAAATACTTTTCAGCATTTCAAACTTATTAGTTATTTACAATCAACTAATTCAAACGGGCTCATAATTCTAGTATTGAAGTTTAATTTTGTATTGTAGAACTAGAAACAGTACAAGCACAATAAATATCCTGCCATCTTGTTAATGTTTGACATTACTCTTATGTAATTCAATGAACTTTATCATTGTTATCATCAATTAACTCTTACCAGAACAGACAATTCTGATTATATATGAGCTTTCAAAAAAAAATCTACATGATGTGTCCCTTCTCTCTCTCTCATGGGGCTTGGGGGAGGAAAGTGAAAAGGCGCTGGTTGATGGGAGGCGATTAGTATGACAACTGAATGGCTCTAATACATTAGTTGAAGAATATTACCTTACTCACATGGTCATACCTTTCTGTCGCTATTACCAAAAGGTTATATATAAAGCAAACTCACAAGTCTAGGACCCAAAAAGTATCATGGATTGTACAAGTTAAATACCTTAAGTTCCAATAAGACTCATAAAACATGTAAGACTGATCTTGTTTCCATCTCCATTCCTGGACAATTTAACTCCATATTCCATGGGTGCTAACGGGCTTGTAATTCTCCATCTCAAATTTCTTGATAATATCCTTTGCATATTCTTCTTGAGAAATAAAGATGTTATAATTCTCTTGTCTCACTATAATTCCAAGATAGTAGGATATTAGACCAATGTTTGTCATCTCAAATTTTTTTGCCATTACTTCCTTGGACTGTTCCAAAATCTTTGGATTATCTTCTGTGTAAGATCAAATCATTTACATACAAACAAGTAAAATATTATTATTTTTGTATTTTTTTTTTTTACATAAAGTGCATGTTCGTGTGAAAACTTTAAAAAATATATGTTTGGAGGTATTTGTCAATTCTACTATTCCAAGCTCGTGGAGCTTGCTTCAAGCTATAGAGAGTCTTCTTTAATTTAAGAATTTTATCTTCATGTCCTTCAACCTTATAGCCAAATGTTGATGAATGTAGACTAAAATTCAATTTAAAAAAGCTGACTTTATATTCATTTGATGGATTTTTTATTGGTTTTGGGTTGCCAAAGAAATTATCAACCTGATTGTTTTCAAACGAGTAACTGATGCAAATACCTTTTATAATTAATATCGGTCTTTTGCTTGTATCGCTTGGCTATTAATATTTCATTGTACCTCTCTACTTCTCCTAAATTGGAAATTGTTCTTTAGCTTGTAAACCCATTTGAATATGATGGTGCTTTTGCCTTTTGGAAGCGCGACCAACTCCCATGTATCATTCTTCTTGATTTTCTTAATTTCTTCATCTATTGCATCTCCCCATTTTGGAAGTGTGACCAATTCCAATGGGGCTTGTACTCCTTTTACTTGTATTCTAACGAGTTTAATTTGTTGATCAAGGTCATAGTCTATGAGGTTTCTGACCATCTGTCACGACCCAAAATTCCAACCTGTTGTGATGGCATCTAACACACTTCCTTGGCAAGCCGATAATCACATAACAACTAAACATTTGAAATAAAACATGATTTTGATAAACTCAACAGCAAAAAATCTCATAAATATCTGATAAAAGTAATTAAAACTCTACTACAACCATCCCAAAATCTGGTGTCTGCGAGTACATGAGCACTACTAAGTATCAATTTAGACTGAAATGCTAGTACAACTGTCTGAGTAATAGAACAGTACTGAATAAAATGAAAGGAAGGAGAATCAAGGTCTGCAGGCGTCATAGCAGCTACCTCAAAGTCTCCGAGCAGGTACTAGCACCAATCTAGCAATCACCGCGTCCAGATATAGCTGGATCTGCACACAAAGTACAGAGTGTATGTAGTATGAGTACAGCGGACCCAATATACTTAATACGTAGCAGGACTAACCTTGGGCTGAAAGCAGTGATGGGCTCAGAAGGATACAGTCAGAACCAATATATTGACAACGCATGTACGGTAATAACAATGACGACAAATAACTCAGAAAAACTTCCATATTTAGCTCGTTCATGGTACAGAAATTTTGACATGCTTTCAAGTTCATAATTTAAGACCAACACTGATAAAACATGTCAAATATGGCTAGCATGAGGAATAGTACATCTCTATGCCTACATGTCAAATATGCATGTTAATGTAAGATATCACAATGATATTCCCATGTGCTCACACTCTCAGAGTACACAATATGTCTATCTACTCGTCACACACATAATCACTCAACATTGTACGGGTGCCTGGCATCAAGCTCCTCATAAAAGCACGTGTAGATATCAATATGCCTGAGCTCACTGCTGGTGTGTCAAACTCCGGAGGGGCGAATTCTTCCCAAGCGCTAATATAAAGCCTATAAGGCTGACGAGTGCAAAACACAATAAGAAATTAATGCTCGCTAGCCAAAGATAGTATAGTATAATTATCGTCTCCACAGGGATTGAATTTAAATAATGTTCAAGTAATTTCTAGTTTAACGCTATTCAGGATGATTAACACTTTGATTGTAATGAAATGAACTAAAATTAAATATTAAAATTAAAGCAATTAACAATTGATCACAGAGAACTAGAGAGTAAAGCAGTGGTTTATTTATCAAGACGAAGAATAAGGGTTTTGACATGATAGGTCAAAACTGCTATTCTGGATATGACACTGTTATATTTCACTCTTGAGGTTCTATCGATTCTCACGAATTCAATAGATGATTAGCTTATACTTCCGATTCAGATTCCTCTCTCGATTAAATCTAAATCTTTCAAATAAACTAATGTGGAGTGCAGTGAAACTTGCAAGAATCTATTCGTAGGAATGATCTAAGAGAAACTTCTCACAAATATTTCTCAATCTTAATATAAATAGTAACTCAAAAAGCTCTCTCGATTACTTTAAAGAATCGCCAAAATAAACTAAGGCATAAACTGCAATAATATTCAATAAGATGTTTCTCTTTCGATTAAACACTATAAAGAATAAAGTCGCAACTAATGTTAAAGCTCCTCAGATAAATTCAAGCAATTAAACAGTAGTCAAATCCATAAACAACAACCAAGTCACTAAATCATGTCAAACCCTAAGGTAAACTATTCCATAGATATGGAAAAAGTCATCACAAATAGAATTAAAGAGTAAGAATACATCAATCTAACGTTACAATCCAAACCCCCGTATTGAATGGATGGAAAGATGAGAAATCTTGTGTCTTGTAGCCTCCAATGTTCTCTCAAGGCTTCCAAGGTCAAAAGTCCTTTCAAAAATATCTTTTTTGGTGTATTCATACCATGTAGAAGTGGTCCCGGACGAAACTACCCTTTTTCAGACGAAACAGAAAAATACTCTGAGAAATTTGTACAGGCGCTAGTGGGAAAGTTCAGGGAACAGATTCTAACAGGGCAGCAACACTTTACACTACTGCACCGCCCCATGCGCCTCTCCACGCGGCGCGGCAGTGTTAGTTTTCCAGAGTAATTCATTTTCTTTAATTTTTGACATCCAGACTTTGCTCTCGACCCCCGAACCGATTCCAGTTTAATTCCTTAGGCTTTTACTTAGACTTAAAAGCTCCAACTTAATTGATTTAGCTCCCGATTATCTTTTTAACTTGGAATCACTTCCTGCAAGACATAAAACACATAATAAGTTCAATACACTAACATTTAAGCTTAAACACAAGTAAAATGTAGTAACTAGATTGCAAACTATAACTGAAAACGGGTTTCTAGTCTACCATCAACACCCCAAACTTAAACCATTGCTCGTCCTCGATCAATCAAACTGCATTTCACATAGAGATGGCCTTCTTATCAAAAAACTTTCCTAACTCATCATGCCAAGAATATTTAAAGCAGACTAAGTACCCTATCATAACATACTAGCCTCTAGACTCGACTCAAAAGCACCATGCATTTTTCCCAACCTGCTCGCTTACTCTAACACATAGGTCAAAGACTTTACCTTACCTTCACAAATCATGTGCCCTCACGCAAACAACAGAGAGTAGTTCCACATGCAATAAAATTCAAGAACAATTAGAAACTCAAGATAGAAAGAATTCACTCACTCTTAGAATTAAGATTCATGTGCCACAGAAGATGTACCATACGCTTGCCCGTAGTGTAATACTCTACTAATTCGAGTTCATTCAGTCAAAGATCAAGCAGGACTTAATTTGTTGTAATGTAGGCTGCAAGACGGGCACGATACATTTGGATATAGTGACTACACCTCCCTAAGCACTTTAATACATACAATTTCACAATTTAAACCCCATACTTATTTTGAACCAAACCCCAACCTTCACATATAATAGCATCAAGCTCCCAATTTCTTTAAGCACAAACAAGATGAGAACTACCACTAGCATGGAATCTATTTTTTTTCTTTTCTAAATTCTGTTTTTTTTTCTTTTCAAGCAAATTCACTTTTTTTTTCAGTTCTATACAAGTGGCTCTCATAATGTTTTCCCAAACAATTCACCTTTCTCCTTTTTCAATAGTTCCACTCAAAAACTCGACCATACCTTACTTAGCTTTTACAAGCTTATAACAAAATCAAGTGCTTAAGAGAGGTAGAAGGTTCAAACAGATAGTCAATTCAAACAAGGATTCGGCTTGCAGTATGGTTGCCAAAGAAGTAGGATTATAGGCTCAAACGGACTACTAGGATATACAACAGTTAGGCGGGTCATAAACATATAATTGGCTAAACAAAGAAATGTCTATATCACTTCCTAGACTGAACAAAACTGCTATTTCTCTTTGCAAACACACAGGGCAAGTTCTAGATATCAACTGACATGCACAGAATATCCACAGAAACCTCACTCACATATTGGCACATAACTCACTTAGGATCAGATCTATCTCGACTCTCTAGTCAAAGTAGTAGCAAAGTCAAAATCAAACAATTTAAGGCACTATAATACACGAGTCAAGAACTGAGCCTAGGCGTCACAACTAAGGCACTCACTACTCTGAAGGCACAAAAAAGTTAAGAACAATTATCTCCATTTAACACCATAGCACAAGACTTCCCTATTCATAATTTAAAAAAAAACTAACTACACGCGGTTCAAGCAAAACCCTTAAAAAAGAACTGCGGCAAAAAGAAAAATCAAAGGAGAATTGTTACACTATCTAGGAAAAACAAATTTTTTTTTTGACTTTGATCCCTCAAGAAGACAGTCGAGGAAATCCATCGCGGGGAAAAGATAAAAAAAAAAAATTCAAACAAAATACACGAAAACAAACATACATGTACATATTTACATCCCTCACCCCACACTTTAAATTGTGGCATGTCCCCACGACACATAAATAAAAAGCAAGAGGTAAAGGAAACTCCCCTAATTCATCTAGTCATGGTTTGAATTGATGTCGGGATCTCCTCTGCACGCCCAACCCGGTGCACACATCCATTCTGAGAGCTTCTTTTCAGCCTTATTTGGGTACACCCTACACTTCTCAGTTTTACTTTCCCTAGTTTGCTCCTTTAGGGTCCCCCATTGCTTATTCCATCTTGAAGACCATCCTTTCTTCCCCCACTCTGAGCATGAGCTGCCTTGATTGAATGTCCAAAACTGCTCTGCCAGTAGCCAAGAAGGGTCTCCGTAGAATCAGAGGACCTCCTTATTCTCCTCCATGTTCACCAAAATGAAATCCACAAGGAACACAAATTTTTCCACCTGAACTAGCACATCCTCCACTATTACTTCAGGTATGATATTGGTCTGATCCGCGAGCTGCAAGGACACATATATCGAACCTGATTTCTCCAATCTCTCCCTCCAATTTCCTGAAAATAGACAAAGGCATAAGATTAATAGAAGCACCCGAATCACACAAATTTTTTTTAAACTTAGTACTTCCTAAAGAGTAAGATATAGTAAAACTCCTTGGATCTCCACACTTTTGAGGGAGCTTATTCTGCAGAATAGCACTACAATGCTATGTAAGCTTGACCACCGATGTCTCTTCCACCTTTCGCTTGTTGGACAATATCTCCTTCTGTCCAACTTCTCTCTTCTTTGCTTCTAAGGGAAAGGTAAAGCAGGCATATATTTACTTTCTTCAGTCTCCTCATTTACTGCATTCTCATCTTTCGTCTTCTTCTGAGCTGTAGTCTTCCCCTTCTTCTTTAGACCATCATCTACCATTCCTGCACCTTTTTGAATGTTGTCATTTTTCTGCTCCTCCACAATCTCCACCTATCTTTCAATCAGCTCATCCTTATGTTTTGCCCTAGGATCCTCCAATACGTGCCCACTCCTCAAAGACACTGCATTTATAGTCTCTTTTGGATTTCTTTCAATATCAGCAGGGAGAGTTCCTGGAACCCTCTCAGACATTAGATTAGCTAGTTGCCCCACCTGTCTTTCCAAGTTTCGAATGGTTGTACCCTATTCTCTGATAGTTGCGCCATGGGTTTCAAGCCTATCATCTGTCTTAATAATAACGACCTTCATCAGATCTTCCATGCTAGACTAATTAGACCGTGGAGGATGATATTGCTGCCTCTGTTGATTTTGAAAAATTGGAGCTCTCTGTCCTTGGGGTCTGGAGTTATTTTGCTGCCATGCGTTTGCACTACCACCTAGTGAACTCCAAGAAAAACCTGGGTGCCTCTGGCCTATGGAGTTAAAATTGTTGCCACTTTGGTAGTTGCCTCTGTCAAAGCTCCCCACGGTATTTACTATTTCAGCTGAAGCTTGACACTCATGTGTAGAGTATCCCATTCTACAAAAGTCACATGCTACTTACGGCTCACTCTGTACCTTGGCCAATGTTAACTTTCCTATTTCTCTAGCCATGGTGCCTAGCTGGGCTTGCACTAATATCTTTGAGCCTACTTGGTGAACCCAGCTGATTTTCTTCGATCATTACTCTCAGCCATCCATTTGTTAGTATCTTCAGAGAGCTCATCAAGAATTGCAACAATCTCCTTATGAGTCTTCTTTATTAAAGTACCTCCAACTGCAATACTCAGAGTTCGTCGTGAGGAAGGTGTCAGTCCATCCCAAAAGTCCTCGAGTTGCATCCACAATTCGATTCCATTATAGTGACAGTTTCTCACGTGCTCTTTGAATCTTTTCCAAGCTTCGAAGACCGTTTCAGTATCCTTCTGGCAGAAATTATGGATTTCTCTTCTGAATTTCACTGTTTTCGCAACTGAGAAGTATTTGTCAAGAAACTTTTAGTCATATCTTCCCATGTCCTGATCGACCCAGTTGGTAAGCTTCGAAGCTAATGCTTTGCGTCCTTCTTCAGTGAAAAAGGAAATACCCTTAAGTAGACTGCATCTTCATTCACCTTCCCTCTAAAGACACAATTGTTCTGGATGGTTTGTAGCAAGTCTTGGTTCAACTCGAAATTATTTGCTACTACTTGTGGATGTCTGACACTGGACAGCCCCTGATTGTAGACTGGTCTGGTATAATCACCCAATGCTCTACCAGGCCTGGGTATCATATTTTCAAACTGGTCTTCAAAGGGTCAGTTTAGATTGAATCTTCGACCCCCACCATCATCGATAGTCTCATCAGCAACTCTACGAGCTACCTCAGCTGCTATCCGTGCAGCTTCTTATTGTGCTGCCTCTCTTGCAACTAAGTCTACTCCGTCAATCTCTTTGTTTGCCATGTTATCTTAAGTCGAATTATGACCCAAGAAATTTGCTGTTAATTCTCTTTATTTCCTCAGTTGTCGCAGGTGCTTCTCCAACTCAGGTTTGTAGGGTATCACTTCCTTTGAAGAAGATCGAGTCATACACAAGTGAAGTCAACCTGTTGCCTGCACACGGAAGAGAAAACTCGTGGAGAATAAAATAAAATAGGTTCCTGAATTAGCACCAAAAAATATTTTGAACACTATTGATTGTCACTCCTCTTTTTTGAGCGCGAGACTTTACTAAACCTTTTAAATAAATAAAAGATCTAATAAAACTCGAAAAAATAATTTTTAATAGTGACAAAAATAAATTTAGAGTCGCCACCTGACGATTGATTCCGGTGTGTCAGGCCACCATTTTAGAACTTAGACTCGAAGTCAAGTTCGTACCAGAGATTTGGATAAGGGGGTTCATTTGACTCGGGGAGAAGGTGTTAGGCATTCCCCGAGTCCCGTGAAAAATCACGGTTGCATACTCAATTTAATTGGCTTTTAGAATATTTGAATTGAGATAAAAACAAACACAGAAGAAAACAAACACACACGAGGTTCGAGGTTGTTCCCGCCTAATAAAAGAAAAAGAAAACTAAAACTAAAATACTACGAGTTTTGCTTTAGGCCTCCAAATACAAATACCTCGGGGCATTCCCCGGAATATAATATACACAAATCCTTCGGGGCATTCCCCGGATAAATTTAACTAAGGGAACAACCTCTCGCCTCAAAAATTAATAAAACATTCTAATATTGCCTACCCAAGTGTGGTCAGCCTAAACATGCTACTATCGAATAATATAACAATATAAACTAAATAAAAAATTAAATAACTGGAGAATTCAACTCATGCTCATCTTTTCTTAACAATTAATTCCCAAAAACCACCGGCCCTTCAGCCACAGAGAAACAGTGATGAATGCAACAAAACAGACAAAAATAGAAATAAACAATCCATTAAATATGTATTCAATTTCAAACCATTGAATGAACTAAATGAAATAAACTAAATGAAGACAAGGAAAATGATTCTTATCACTCCAGTTCTTCTTAATCCTCTTCCATTAGTACGTAAAATTCATATCAGTTATAGCCTCACAAGTCATTCCACTAACACTTAACTTTAACATAAAGAGAATACATGTCTAATGAAGAGTTGAGAACAGTAAACACTTGAGATTAATTAAAATAAACTCCGATTCATGAATCTCAATTTAGTGATAACAAGCCTAGCATGCTACTACCGATTAGCTATTAAAGCAAAAATAATCAAAAATATAAGTTCAACCTTTCATCCTTAATGTTCAATCCCCTCCCACTGCCCATCATTCACCAACAATAATCTTAAGCACGTAGTAGATTCAAACGTTTTAGAACATGGGCAGAAAGCATTATCAGATGTTTGCCAATGATTATTTGCTGAATAGCATATATCTAACGTCTACTTAATTGCCACAGAAACTTCCAATCCAAAACCATTTCCAACAGCAGGGCAGCAACATTTTAATGCAAACACCCGATTGAGAGCTTAGTTACAACCATCAACCACGATTTATGTTTATATTGTTCACTTCCTTAACACTTTATGCTGATATTATTTGATCACTAACAGCATGTAACTTTGTATATTGTGAAGAAAATCACTTCAGAATAGTGGACGTAACCAAAAGGAACTTTAAAAATATAGCTTTAAACACAGTAGCTCAACAATAGCTCAATAGTTCTAGCAGTACAACAATAGCTAAACCGGAACCAGTGGTGGCAATTAACAAACGCAAATTTCAGCAAAGGATTGCATCCAAATAGTAATAAATCAACTAGGATTTCAATAGCAATGCACTACTATCTCAAGTCGAGAAAATGAACATACATTGACAATACACTCAAAGAAAGATCGACACTATAACAATCACAAAGAACACGAATGGTACTATAACAATCACAAGGAACGCGACGTAATCGACAGAAAAAAGAAAAAGAAAACGAACCTCACAAGAAGCAGCAGCGACACGAACCGCGAATATCAACCGAAACAACTCGAATGCCAAATCCACAAAATCGAACAACTTCCTCGGCTCAACTTCAACGAAATTTCCAAAACTTTCTGTCCGTGACCTTTCCTACTCTATATTCTTCGTTTTTTTTTTTTGGTTTTTTATTTGTTTTTAAACGCTGGAACAGAAACAGAGAAGAAGAAGAAATCTAAAATTTCTTAAGAAAAATTAAACAAAAACAGAACCACAAATTTCTTTTCTAAAAAAACAGAAGAAGAACCCCAAATTTCTTTTTCTAAAAAAAAAGTCCCCCCCCAAGAAAATACAACCCTGAATATATATAAAGCTTCCTCAAACCCTCTTCCCCAAGAAAACTCGAAAAATAACAGAAAAACAAAAAAGAAAAATCCCAAACCTTCCCCTCATCCGAGAATCTTCAAAAAATCATTTTTAAAACCAAATCGGGACAAATGGAAGGCGAGGATCGGTTGAGAATCAATCCACGGCTCCCATTTGATCCGAAAAATGATCCCCAAATCAATTAAACACTCGAGTGCAATGATTTTTGTCAGGAGTTCGTTAGGGCTAGGAGTACGTGGGGAAGTGAGGGGGACCACGGACGAGCGGGGTTGAACTCGTCCGAGTTTGGACGAGTTTAGGGTGGATGAATCGCGGCAGCAACCTAGAGGCAGAGGTGGAGGTGCGGCGGTGGGGGAAGGGGAATTGTTTTAGGGTTTAGGTTTAAGTTAGTATTTATATTTAGGGCAAGATAATTTTGGACCGTTGGATCTTTTAAGATCAACGGCTCAAATTAAGAGGGAAAGGAATGGGGTATGGGCTGATGAGGGATTGGGCCGCCGGTTGGTTTAAATGATTTGGGCTCAATTCAATTTTCTTTTAAGAATTGGCCCATTCCGAATCCCTCTACTTATTTACTTTCAATTATATTAACTATTCTTTTCTAATCCCTTTTTTTTTAATTTTGTGATTAATCTAATTAGTTATAAAGATCCTAATTTACTTCAATACAAAATTAATCTAATTAACTATTTATAAAAATTAAAGTAACCCTTGAATTAAAGATTAAATTGAGGGAAGTGTAAAATGAGCCAATTTATGATTTTTCTCCTATTTTATAAAATCAACATTTATCAATTTCATTTAAAACGTAAAACTAAATCCTAAATACAATGCATGACATTTTGAATATTTTCATGAATTAATTATTTACAAAAATTATAATAATCCTTGAATCTACTAATTAAAGATTGGAAACTAAGGAAAGTGTAAATGAGCCATTTTTGTGATTTTCGATTTTGTAAAACGATTAATTACTAACTTAATTCTAAAATACAATCTAAATCCTAAATGTAATACATGATGATGATTTTTTTTTAGTATTTTGCATGAATTGATTAACTAATAATTGAGTAATTAAGAACCTAATAAAATCCTAAAATAACTAATAATTAATTAGAAATTACTTAACAGTTTTATAAAGGTCTTTTGGGTACGGTAAAAATCACGTGCTCACATTGATTGTCAATCCCTAGCAACGGCGCCAAAATTTGACGAGCGCAAAACACAACACGAAATTAATGCTCACTAGCCAATGATAGTATAGTATAATTATTGTCTCCATAGGGATTGAATTTAAATAATGTTCAAGTAATTTCTAGTTTAACGCTATTCAGGATGATTAACACTTTGATTGGAATGAGTATGAACTAAAATTAAATATTAAAATTAAAGCAATTAACAATTGATCACAGAGAATTAGAGAGTAAAGCAGTGGATTATTTATCAAGACGAAGAATACGGGTTTTGACATGATAGGTGCAAAACTGCTACCCTATATATGACACTGTTATATTTCACTCTTGAGGTTCTATCGATTATCATGAATTCAATAGATGATTAGCTTATATTTACGATTCAGATTCTCTCTCGATTAAATCTAAATCTTTCAAATAAACTAATGTGAAATGCAGTAAAATTTGCAAGAATCTATTTGTAGGAATGATCTAAGAGAAACTTCTCGCAAATATTTCTCAATCTTAATTTAAACAGTAACTCAAAAAGCTCTCTCGATTACTTTAAAGAATCACCAAAATAAACTAAGGCATACACTGCAATAATATTTAATACGATATTCCTCTTTCGATTAAACACTATAAAGAATAAAATCGCAACTAATATTAAAGCTCCTCCAATAAATTCAAGCAATTAAACAGTAGTCAAATCCATAAACAACAATCAAGTCACTAAATCATGTCAAACCCTAAGGTAAACTATTCCATAGATATGGAAAAAGTCATCACAAATAGAATTAAAGAGTAAGAATACATTAATCTAACGTTACAATCCAAACTCCCGTATTGAATGGATGGAAAGATGATGAAATCTTGTGTCTTGTAGCCTCCAATGCTCTCTCAAGGCTTCCAAGGTCAAAAATCCCTTCAAAAACAACTTTTTTGGTGTATTTATATCATGTAGAAGTGGGTCCGAACGAAACTACCCTTTCCAAGCCAAAACAGGAAAATACTCTAAGAAATTTGTACAGGCACGCCGCCCCATGTGGAGCGGCAGTATTAGTTTCCAGAGTAATTCATTTTTTTCAATTTTTGACATCCAGACTTGACTCCCGAACCCTGAACCCGGTTGTTAATTCATTGGGATTTTACTCAGACTTCAATGCTCCAACTTGTTCGATTTAGCTTCCGATTATCTTTTAACCCCGGAATCACTTCCTGCAAGGTATAAAATACATAATAAGTGCAATACACTAATATTTAAGCTCAAATAAAAGTAAAATGCAGTAATTAGAGTGCAAACTATGACTAAAACAGGGGTTTCTAGCCTACCATTAAAGGCCTGCTGCGGCGAGCAGCCCGATCCATAATAACTCTCACAATCCGGCTCTCGGGCTCACCTCAGTCGTCAATCGCACAAGTCTCAAGTCTCACAACCCCATAATACTCAGCCCAGACAATAACAACATGTGATGTAACAATAAATAATAACAAAGACCGAGATATGAAATACAAATGAAGGATCATGACCGAGTACATAATTGCAGTTAAAGTAGATAACTCAAAACAGTAGAAATAACATCATTAGATCTTAACCGGATAAGCACATAGCCTAAAAATGATTTCTAACATGAATCACAGTCCAATTACTCTAACAAGTAGGGATTACATTGATCAAACAAGACTTGATATAAACACATTATAAGGAATCAACTGGATCATGATTGTCACGGTACACGCCCATACGCCCGTCACCTAGCATGAGTGTCACCCCAACACAACCCAAATAACACGATTTTCAGGGATATATACCCTCAGTTCTAAGTTTAGAAGTGTTACTTACCTCAAAGTACACAACTCAATGCTCCAACAAACCCTTGCCTCGTGAATCAGCCTCCGAAGGGCTCGAATTTAATCGAAAATCACTTAATATATTCAATACAAGTTATAGGAATCGATTCCATACGATAAAGCTAAGATCTTTAACCAAATTCAGAAAGTCAACCACGGACCCACACCTCGGAACCTGACAAAATTCACAAAATCCAAACATCCATTCAATTACCATTCCAACCATACCAAAATCATCCAATTCCAACCACAATTCGATCCTCAAATCCCCAAATCTTACTCTCTAATGTATAGACCAAAAATCTCTCAAAATTCACCTCAAACACACATAATCTAAGTGTAAAAATCAATGGGTATTCAGTATTTATGGACAAAAATAATTAGAATCACTTACCTCTTCAATCTAGGTAGAAATCTCTCCAAAAATCGCCTTAGCCCGAACTTTAAAATCCCAAAAATGAGAAAATCAACCTAACCCTTCGGTTTTAAACACTGCCCAGCGATCTCGCTTCTGCGGGATCAACCATCACACCTGCATTTCCTCTATTGCGGAAGAAGTCTCGCTTCTGCGAAAAATCATTAAAGTCCTAACCTGCCGCTTCTGCAGCAAAATCCCGATTCTGCGGGTCCGCTTTTGCGGTCCAAGTGCCGCACCTGCGAAACTTCTCCGCTTATGCGATCCAAGTCCCGCACCTGCGGAACTTCTCTGCTTCTGGGACTCAGCCTCTCCTGCCTCAGGACCGCTTTTACGGAACTTCTCGCGAACCTGCGGGCTCGCAGATGCGGAAATTGCTCGCATCTGCGGCCTCTACCCAGCTTAGCCAGCCTCCGCACCTGCGGTCCTCCTGTCGCTTCTGCGGCTTCGCACCTGCCGCCCCATTATCGCAGGTGCGATCACACCAGGCATCAGACAAAATTCAGCCAAGTTCCTAAGTCCAAAACCAATTCGAAATTAATCCGAGTCTCACCCGAGGCCCCCGGGACTCCATCCAAACATACCAACACGTTCTAATACAGGATACGAACTTATTTGAAACCTCAAATCACATCAAACAAAATCGATATCGCACCCCAGTTTTTCACATATATTGCTATATTCTATGGTAAAAATACTACGTTCGATTGAATCCGTAGCTTGTTAGCTACATCAAAACCACTGTGTTCCAGAAATATCTTTTATCGTGAAAATTTTAGAGTAAGAATATAATTCATGCAACCAGTCTATATACCATCTATTTATACATATACTAAAACTTGTAGAAATGATTAAGAGTTCACAAATCACGATTCAAATGGTATTTACGTTGAAAAAGGTATAATAGATGTTTTTGATGATCAGTTAAATATCTAGTTGAACACAAAATTTTAAAATTGTAAGCCAACTTGAAACAATTCATAATATTGAGTATAATAATTAAACCAAATTGGACCCCTCATCTTGTGTAAAAATATTAACCTCCGAGATCTCATTTCTCTTTCTATTACTATAGGCTCTCTCCAAAAACTTAGTATTCTCCTTCTATGTTTCACAACATGCAACCCATTGGAATGCTCTTCCTCAATTAGTGCTGCATCAACCAATGGACTTTTTCACATAAAAATTCATAACCCCTCATTTCGTTTCTCTCCTTTTTCCTCCCCGTTTTGTTCTTTGATCAAGGCAACATTATGGGAAGGAGGACTCCGTCGAGTAATTCTTCGCCGGAGTCGGACCTCGACATCAAAGTTCAACCTCGGGACAGTGGTCCGAATCCGGAGGAACGTGATCGGTACCCTGCACATTATTCTAACCAACACTCTCGTCCTCCTGGCCCGCCGCCTAATTATCAGCCCTATACAAAATGGTTTCCATGGCTAGTACCTATTGTTGCTATTGTCAATGTTGTTCTTTTTGTCCTTGTTATGTACGTTAATGATTGTCCTCGTAATAGTCAAAATTGTTTTGGAAGTGAGATCCTTGGTCGTTATGCATTTCAAGATGTCCATGAGAACCCTTTACTTGGTCCCTCCACAACAACGTAAGTTCCTTTCTGCATTTTATTTCCTTGATTTTCAAGGTAAAATGAATGTTGATCATCATTTCTTTTGATATACTAGCTCATTCACAAATCATTAGCGATATCATTATACATATTTTGTACGTAAAGCAACGTAATTCCATGGCAGAGACACCGTTTAGAAATAAAGGGGTATCATGAAAAGAAGAATTTCTTACGTGTGTTTATTTAAATGTATTTTCCCAAAACAAAAAAAAAAAACAAAAAAAATATGTATACATATATATGTGCCGACTTCTCTTGAAAAATAATGCAACGTAAACATCAATTTGAGACGGAAAGTAAAATCGTAGAACCAAGATAGTCCTAAGCTCAAACTCATCTAAAAGTCGAATTAGTATAATAGGCTGATACTGTTTACATAAATCATGTGTACACCACTCTGTGTGTAACCTTTTCACTTGATCAAGGGTTTTTGAAGAATGTAAAGTTCTAATGACATGCTTTTTATTCTTATAGGTTACAAAAGTTGGGTGCTCTTGACGTGAAAAAAGTGGTTGAAGGTCGTCAATTATGGAGATTACTTTCTTGCATGTGGTTACATGCTGGTGTATTTCATGTTGCTGCCAATATGTTGAGCTTGTTATTTGTAGGTATTCGGCTTGAGCAAGAGTTTGGATTTGGTACGTAAAAGAATTTTTACACTTCCAAATTATCAACTTAAATATTCATAATAGATGAAACAAGTAACTTGAAAAGTACTGCTCGTTACTGACTACAACCATGGGCGGATCGGAGTTACAATCAACGAAGGGTGGTCAGTTGGACACCTTTTACCGATAAATTATACTGTCTATATATATCAAATATTGCCTTTTATACAAATATATCAAATGTTGAACACTCTTGAATGCTTTTATTGAAATTTCTAACTTCGCCACTTGTTACAATATGTAGAATTTTTTTTAAATTTTGACATATATAAATTAAACCTTTATTTTAACAGTACTGCCATAATTACTTTCTAACTTCTACTATCTGTTTTTCAAGTGAGAATTGGTCCGCTTTATGTTTTGGCTGGGGTTGGAGGGAGTCTATTATCAGCCCTGTTTGTGAGGAAAAAAATCTCTGTTGGTGCTTCTGGTGCATTGTTTGGTTTACTTGGAGCTATGCTATCTGAACTCATCACAAATTGGACATTATATGAAAATAAGGTATGGTTTAAACTCTTTGAATAATGGATTTAGCTTATACAGATTGACAGTGTAGAGAAATTTTTCATTATTTGTGTATTTTAATCTTTTGTAACATGTAATTTGTCTTATTTTTCACATTAATAATCTCATTTAATATGGACAGTTACCTATAACTATCATTGACTTTATAGCATAAAGAGTAAACAGGTTAAAGATATGCATTTACTATACGAAATATTTTCATTTTATTCTCTGTTATGCTTTGGAGTTATTGGTACTCTTGCTGTTGGCAAATGATGTTGTATTCGCCTTGACGGAACTCCAACCTGAAGTATACATAGGATACTTGAAGCAAAGTCAAAAGTATCTTCTCCCAAAATATTTTGACATACAGAATTCATCCAATTCACGCTGGAATTCCATTAAAGTCAAGAGTAAATACAAAACGATTTACCAAGAGTAAGAGTATGAATGACCCTAAAGTACACCTAATAGCAAACTTTAATATTTCATTTAGTAGACACTTTTCCTAACATAATTTCCTTTTAAATTGTTATTATAGAAATTGAACTCTAGTATAATTTTTCTAGCCAAACTTCACATTTCCTTTGGTATCTATGGTAAATGAACTAATTAACTTTTTTTTGTCAAAACAGTTGGCAACACTGCTTACTCTGCTCCTCATTATTGCGATCAATCTAGCTGTTGGAATTCTCCCTCATGTGGACAATTTTGCACATCTTGGAGGATTCATAACTGGATTTCTTCTTGGTTGTGTCCTTTTGATTCGTCCACAATTTGGATGGGTGGATAAAAAAAAAGCACCTTCTGGTTATTTTGTGGCATCAAAAAAGTCCAAGTACAAGATTTATCAGTACATACTATTCATTATGTCATTAGCAATATTTTTAACTGGGTAAGTAATGTTGTTAATTTCTTAGTTCTTGAAGACTATAAGTTCTACTCGTATACTTCGACAATATAGGTCAATTTACTTGTTGTAGCAGGTAACCTGTCTTATTTTCAAGATAATAAAATTCACTTTTATAGAGGGTTACCGATAAATATCTTTTGAACGACCTGATAATATAATTTTTTTTTATTGTCGATGTATATAAGTAAACTCGGAGACTAATATTCTCTTGTTTTAAAAATGTGGTAGTAATGATTACATTTATTGTGTAGGTTTATCCTTGGCCTAATTCTGCTAACAAATGGATGGGATGGTACTGCACATTGCTCTTGGTGTCATTACTTAAGTTGTGTCCCAACCCCTCTATGGTCCTGTACTGAAGCACGTTGTGCGGTAAATTCTCTCTTCTACTTTTTTTTAATCTTGGAATTGCTTTAAATTATTTTTTTCCCCTTTTTTTGCATTTTCTTTAAATTTTAAGTTGGGTAGCCTCTTAAAATTTATTTATGTGACTTTCTTTTTGCAGACCATCCAGCTAGGGAACCAATTGAACATGACGTGCACTTCTAATCATAAAAATGGGACTTATATTTTGTCTAATCCCAACAACACTATAGAGATTCAAATGTTATGTTCCAAACTTTGCAAATGAAGAGTTCATAGTTGGAAACCTATTGTTTGTGGTGAAAATTATGAAGCAATATTTTTTGTGGTTCATTACCCAAGAACACACTCTTTGGAGACTACAAAAAATTATGTAAATTAAACCTTCACTTGAACAAGTACATATATATATCTACATATAGTTATTTGTTATCAGTGAAATTTTTGTTGTTTCTTCTTCCTCTTTCTCCTCTTACTTTCAGAGATATCTCATCTTGTATTTTTGAAATTGCTCTCACCAGAGTACACCACCATATGTAAATCCTTCTGTTGTTGAAATATTTGTTTTTAATCACTTGTATTATATAATGAATCTTCTTTTTCATGTAATTCTTTCTCTCTTTATGGATGTGTACTCTCAATTCATGATGATATGTTTATTTGGCGCGATATAACCAATATAATTAATTTTGCATGGATTTCAATAGTTGGAAACTAGATTTTAATTCTTAATGAAATCGAAGTGATTAGAACCAATTTGAACTTATATAGGTCTAACACAGAGACTATGTTTTTACTAAGAAAATTGATGGAGATATATTGGGAGAAAAAAGGAGGACCTTTATCAATTTAGAGAAAGCATATAGTAAAGCACTAAGAAGTGTTTTTTTTGGTGGGTGCTGGAAAAAAGAAAGAATTCATGTCAAATATATAAATGTTATAAAATGATATGTATGAAGTTGTCCCAAGTGTGAGAAGAATGACAGAAAACATTGAGGAGTTTCTCATTACCCTTGTAGTGGACATAAGTCTCCGCACAATTACTTTTTCCCATAGTTCCAGTGTATTGCTTATAAATTAATATCTCAATATTTAGCATAATTTTTAATATCTATCATGTTCTTGTATGTAACCAAAGTACTCTTCCTACACGCGGCATTTTTCACTCATCAATATCGCATTGAATATCTTAATAAGCCATTCTACTCTAGCCTCTTCATCACTTTTCAAACCTATATATAGATACCATCTGGTCTACAAGCAGGAACGGGTTTATGTATACCACTTGGGAGGTATGGCACCCGGACACTTAGCTAAAATTTGTTATTTGTATACACTACTAGAAATCCGGTAAAAAGCGACCAACGTTGGTCGCTAAACTGGTGAAAATAATAAAATAATAATTTTAAATACATTAGCGACCAACGTTGGTCGCTAATTTCGTCAAACTGTTGACCGGACTGGTCAGACTTGTTTGGTCAAAGAAATTCCCAGATTAGCGACCAACGTTGGTCGCTTAAGAGGACCCACGTTTAAGATTAGCGACCAACGTTGGTTGCTTAATAAGGAGTAATGGTTGGGCCAGATTAGCGACCAACCTTGGTCGCCAACCTAGGGAAATATAAATAAATTCGATTTATAGTTGGCGACCATCGTTGGTCGCTAATGTTAAATTATATATATTTAGCGACCAAAGTTGGTCGCTCTCAGGTCAATATTTGGTCAAAATTAAACTCACTTTTGTATTTACTGTCTAAATAATATAAATGTAAGTCGTTAACACTTTTGTAATACAAGGGATGAATAGACTAAAATATACTCTAACATGCTATATATGCAGTTAAGTAGTACTACGAAGCGTGCGTGCATATCCATATATATATATATANGCCAGGCCCACCGTGGGCCACAGCCTTACAACAACATACCAAATTCCTAAACAGACATTTTATGCCATAAACAACAACAACGACAACAATAACAACAACAAAAACAACAACAAAAACAACAACAACAACAATAAACAACAACAATAAACAACAACAACAACAAAAATAAACAACAATAAATAACAACAACAACAACAACATTAAAAGTAAAAAACTATAAAGTTCAATAGAACTTATACATTAAGCTAACCAAAATAAGTTAACTGTTATTATAAGTCAAGAATTATTTTGTACATCATTATCGTCATCTTCTGATGAAGTTTCATCACGAAGACGGTATGGAGAAAGGTGTAGTTGTTTAGGACCGGAGGAATGATAACGAGGAGGACGGGAGGAACTAGCACAGGGAAGGCGAGCCTTTGGTGATGACTCACGAGACCGGGGAATCGGAAAAGTGCCAGAAGCCAAGAGAGATTTGAGCTGCTCTTGTATGCCAATGTACTAAGCATTTCTAATCCTTTCTCTTTCCTTGGAGGCTTCTAGCTCGGCTGTGAGCTTTGTCACAGTCTCCCGCACAGAGAAGAGGCTCTCCCCATCAAGTTGCTTGGCTTGCGCGGAAGTCGCTATTCCTTGCATTCCACACTTATAGCGATGGAATTTCTTAGTAGGAAGCCAGTATACCTTCCCCCATTTTTGACCGCTAGCAGCCTGCGTCCATAGTCTTTCAGCATCCTCGTCCGATGGTTGGATTGGTTCGTCCGACTCATTAGGTGGCTGACTGCGTATGAATTCCTCCACTTTAGCTGTGAAGCGACCCTATAAGAAAAATTACATTGAATTAGTATTTCAAAAGTTATATAAAAGTAAATCAAAATACTTAATGAAAATTGAAAACTTACATGTACAGTCGAGGCTCGGCCCTCGATCCACCTTTCTTCATCCGTCTTTTTCTTCTTCTTAACAATATGAGTCTCCTTGAATAACTCATCTTGATTCATCGGACGCTCCAACTTCTTTTCCTGAAAACTCATAAATTTTAGTTAAGAAACAGAGTAGATATACGTTGAAGATTAAAATAAATTAAGCAATTACGTACCATTCTTCTCTTTATTGTCCCTAGGCTGATCGCACCCCCAGTGTGCAGGGATCCTCCCTTCTCATAAGCACGAGCTTTCTTTCCTTTCTCGCTCTTCTTTAAGAACTGTGCAGTTAGCCATTGCCTTTGCAAATCCTCCCATAAATGCTGAAGCAACCAGGGGGACTTCTGGTTTAATTTTCTAGCTTTGGAGAAGCAATGCGACAACCGCTTGCGAGCATTGAGATGGAAATTAGCTGCTACATCCGCGCTATAGCAGTGTTCCCCTACACACTTGCTCTGTATTTCAAAAGTTAAGTATTATATGGAAATATCATATATAGTGTAAGTATGTATACATGTACATATATATATATATATATATATATATATATGTATATATATATATATATACAAATATATATATATATATATACATATATATATATATATACAAGCTATATTCTATAATACATATATAGATGGAAATATCATAAATATAAATAATTATACTGCTTAAAAGAACATTTATACCTTAAATTCATTGAAAATTTGCTCCTTCAGCGAGAATGGGAAATCACTCCAAGTCGCATAAGGGCCATCTAATAGCTTTCTGGTGGCTTGGGTGATTATCCTTATAGTAATATTACTAGGGATGAACCTGAAATTATAAAAAAAAATACATTAATATCTTAGTAAAACTGTACAAAACAATAAACCTAAAAATAACAAATAGCACTTACCCATCACCCTCAGGGACTATGATGATCCTACCATATTGATCAAGATGCACCTCCTCGTCATCATCACCATCACCGTCCGAACCATGTATATCAGAAGCATGTGTGGAAAGTGTAGGGGGGTCAGAGCTACTGTCTCGCAGGCAAAGGCCTGTAATAGATAGAGTCCCAGATGAAGATGGCTGCGAGCCCTGTGACTGCGACATAGCTGTATGGGCCGCAAGGGGACATGACACTGATTGCTGTGACCCGAGTGGCTGTGACCCAAGTGGCTGTGACCCGAGTGGCTGTGACACTGATGCCTGTGATCCATGTGGATGTGACATCGATCGATGCGGTCCATGCGATGCAGATGGCTGAGATCCATGTGGTTGTGCGGCAACTGGACTGTATGTCGAACGTACAGTCCTATGGCCCTGTGACGAAAGACCTGGTGTCTGCACAAAGGTGTAGGTCTGGTGATGCTGTGGCAGATCAAAATAGCCCTGGGGTGGAGGAAAAGAGGTAGGCATAGGCATCTCTGAAACGGCAGGACAAGATGGAGTATAATCTTCTACCCTCCTCTTTGGTTTCCTAGCCTTTTCTCGACCCCGAGAACTACTAGAATCATTGTTACCTCGAACCTTGCCTGTCATCTGCATAATATAATACATATTTAGATTAAACATATAAAGAAAGTAGCTATAAACGAGAGTTGTTAAAGAAACCAACTGTTTAAAGCTCATCGACGTATAGTTACTCGTCCGAGAATTCTTCTTCCTCACTAGTTTGAGCTTCATCAGTTGATACTTCTTCCTCATTTTTTGTAATTCTTACTTCAGAAATATCAACTTCTTCCAATATGTGTTCAAGATGTTCCAAATCATTTTCTAAAACTTCGTCCACTATTTGGTCAACAGTAGAGATATCGTCTTGATATGTAACATCTAACACATTCTCGACTTCCACCCTACCCACAGGCTTAGTTTTTATTACAACCCACCAATCGGACTTATTCCGCCGCAATGGATAAGGAGCATAATACACTTGCCTAACATTATGTGCAATTATGAAAGGATCATAGCGATCATACTCCCTCGTATGATTAACCTCAATTATGTTGTACTGATTGTATACTCTTGTACCTCTTGTTGGGTGTGGGTCAAACCACTTGCATCTAAAGAGTACCAATTTCTTATATGGCCAACCTGTATATTCTAGTTCTATTATTTATTTGAGTACACCATAATAATCAATATCTCCATCTTGGTTGCCATCACCACCTTCAACCCACACCCCACTGTTGTTGCTATTTTTATTTTTAGAGCAACACTTGGTATGAAACTTATATCCATTCACAACGTACTTAGACATTGTTCTGACCTCAACCCCAGGTCCCCAAGATATATCTTTCAAAAATAGATTCACACCATTATTTGGATCATTTACCTACATATTGTTAAAAAAATTCATAAGTTAGCATAATTTCCAAACATTGTTTACGTACATAGTGTTAGAATATTTTAAGGAGAAACTTACAAATTGTTTGAACACGTATCAAATCTCGTATATACAGCATCATGGCCAAATTGACCCACGAAGTGACTGTGACACATCAAATATTTATAGTAGTTGCATTGAGATATAATCACAAGTAATTTTTATATTTTGATAACTACTAAATCAATACTTACTTGAGAAATGGTACAATTTCGGGACAATTTAAAAACACGTGAAGTGTAGCTGACTTGAACTCCATATCCCTCAAACTTCTCTTTCTAACATCCTTAGAACATCGGCCTGGTTGATTGAATATAGACATAGGCGGATATAATGGATCATTCCTAAGGTCGACTGTGCGCCTGTTGGGCCTATTCGTAGAACATGGCACATTACTCTCAAAATAATAAGAGCAAAAATGAGCAGTCTCCTTTGCAAGATAAGCTTCGCATATAGATCCTTCAATCATATTCCTCTGCTTAACAAATTGTTATTTGCCAATTGTCCTACATAATTTCAGGTTAGCCAAGAACATTAAAATAAAACAGAAAATTACATCAAACATATAATATTACCTCTCAAAGGGATACATCCATCTGCATTGAACAGGCCCTCCAAGTCGTGCCTCGTGTACAAGGTGGATTGGAAGGTGTTCCATCATATCAAATAACCCACATGGAAATATCTTTTCCATCTTAGAAGAAGTGAAACGAATGTATAGATGGAACATCGTACTTGGATGTACAATAGAAATTATCCTAATCGACGGAGATTGAGGGAGGATTTTGTAGAACGGGTGGATGACTTTATTAGACATGCAATGTCACTTCCACCATACCTAATTGAAGGAGTAATTAGGTGCCCTTGTGTTAAGTGCAGCTGCATGAAGTTTGAAAAATCGGATGAAGTTAAGCTTCATCTTTATAGAAGGGGGTTTATAGAAAATTACTTTGTATGGACTAATCATGGAGAGATCGATGGTAGCCATGAGATATTTCATAATCTAGTTGTGGGTGAAAGTAGTAGGTCGGTGGAGAATACAAATAGTGATTATGGAATTCATCATATGGTTGCGGATGCTTTTGGGATGCACTTCGGGGGTGATTCCAATGAAAATGTTGAACAAACTCCTAATGATGAGGCAAAACGGTTTTATAAACAATTAGAGGAAGCTAGTCGTCCACTATGTAACGGAAGTCCGCACTCTGAGTTGTCTGTTGCAGTTAGATTACTAAGTATGAAATCTGATTGGAATATTTCTCAAGGAGCCATGGACTCTTTCATTGACCTTATGCGTGAACTGGTTGACCGTGATGTTGAATTACCTGTTGATTTCTATATGGCAAAGAAATTAATTTCTAAGTTAGGACTTTCGTCAATGAGAATTGATTGTTGTGAAGATGGTTGCATGTTATACTATAAAGATGATGCAGGTTTGGACAGTTGTAAATTTTGCGAAAAGCCTCATTTCAAGAGGCTTTCCAGCGGGAAGATGGTCGCTATTAAGTCGATGCATTTTTTACCTCTTATACCTAGGTTAAAGAGGTTATATGCGTCGATGAGTTCTGCTCCTCATATGAGATGGCACTTTGAAAATAGAAGAGGACCCGGTGTTATGTGTCATCCTTCAGATGGAGAAGCTTGGAAGCACTTTGATAGGACATATCCAGATTTTTCTAGTGAACCAAGGAACATTCGATTAGGTCTGTGTGTGGATGGCTTCACGCCTTTTTCTGTATCTGCGACACCTTATTCATGTTGTCCTGTCTTTCTTATACCTTATAATCTACCACCAGAGTTGTGCATGACTAGTCCATATATATTCTTAAACTGTATTATCCCTGGTCCCCGTAATCCGAAAAGCTTGATTGATGTATATTTGTAACCTTTGATTGATGAGCTAAAACAATTGTGGTACGATAGTGTTGAAACATATGACACATCAACCAAACAGAATTTTAATTTGCGTGCTAATTTAATGTGGACAATTAACGATTTTCCTGCGTATGGAATATTGTCTGGGTGGATGACTGCTGGGAAGCTAGCTTGTCCGTACTGCATGGAAAATAGTAAAGAGTTCACTTTGAAATATGGCCGAAAACAATCATGGTTTGATTGTCATCGTTAGTTCTTGCCTCCTGATCATGAGTTTAGAAGGATGAAAAATGCATTCAAAAAGAATAAAATGGAATGTGATTTTCCACCTCCGATACTTTCAGGAGAGGAAATTTGGGAGAGGGTCCAGAACTTCAGTAAAGTTACTGAAGCTCCACCTTATAGGTTACCCGGATACGGTGTCACTCACAATTGGGTGAAAAGGAGTGTATTTTGGGATTTGCCTTATTGGAAGGATAATCTTCTCCGTCACAACCTTGATGTCATGCATATTGAGAAGAACTATTTTGATAATTCGTTCAACACAGTGATGGATGTTAAAGGTAAAACAAAGGATAACGCAAAAGCTAGAATAGACTTACAAGAATATTGCAGGCGGCCTGAACTATACTTGCAGACAACACACAATGGTAAGGTGTTCAAACCCAAAGCAAGTTATATATTCACTTTGGAGGAATGACGGCAAATTTTTGATTGGGTAACGAAATTGAAGATGCCTGAGGGTTATACGTCGAATTTTGGGAGAAAAGTTGATATGGAGGTAGGGAAGTTGAGCCATCTGAAAAGTCATGACTGTCATATTTTCATGGAGACCTTAGTGCCTATTGCATTTTGTGATTTTCCTGAAAGAATCTGGAAACCCATCATAGAGATTAGTCTATTTTTCAAAGACTTGTGTTCTTCCATATTAAGGGAAGAAAACCTACTCCGGATGGATCAGAACATTCGTGTCACTTCTTCTAAGATGGAAAAGATATTTCCATGTGAGTTTTTTGATGTGATGGAACACCTTCCAATCCACCTTGTACACGAGGCACGACTTGGGGGGCCTGTTCAATGCAGATGGATGTATCCCTTTGAGAGGTAATATTATATGTTTGATGTAATTTTCTGTTTTATTTTAATGTTCTTGGCTAACCTGAAATTATGATAGGACAATTGGAAAATGCAAAGAATTTGTTAAGCAGAGGAATAGGGTTGAAGGATCTATATGCGAAGCTTATCTTGCAAAGGAGACTGCTCATTTTTGCTCTTATTATTTTGAGAGTAATGTGTCATGTGCTAGGAATAGGCCCAACAGGCGCACAGTCGACCTTAGGAATGATTCATTATATCTGCCTATGTCCATATTTAATCAACCAGGCCGATGTTCTAAAGATGTTAGAAAGAGGAGTTTGAGTGATATGGAGTTCAAGTCAGCTACACTTCACGTGTTGCTAAATTGTCCCGAAGTCGTACCATTTCTCAAGTAAGTATTGATTTCGTAGTTATCAAAATATAACAATTACTGTGATTACATCTCAATGCAACTACTAAAAATATTTGATGTGTCGCAGTCACTTCGTGGGTCAATTTGGCCATGATGCTGTATATACGAGATTTGATATGTGGTTCAAACAATTTGTAAGTTTCTCCTTAAAATATTCTAACACTACGTAAGTAAACAATGTTTGGAAGTTATGCTAACATATGAATTTTTTTTTAACAATATGTAGGTAAATGATCCAAATAATGGTGTAAATCAATTTTTGAAAGATATATCTTGGGGACCTGGGGTCGAGGTCAGAACAATGTCTAAGTACGTTGTGAATGGATATAAGTTCCATACCGAGTGTTGCTTTAAAAATAAAAATAGCAACAACAGTGGGGTGTGGGTTCAAGGTGGTGATGTCAACCAAGATGGAGATATTGATTATTATGGTGTGATCAAAGAAATAATAGAATTAGAATATACAGGTTGGCCATATAAGAATTTGATACTCTTTAGATGCAAGTGGTTTGACCCACACCCAACAAGAGGTACAAGAGTCCACAATCAGTACAACATAATTGAGGTTAATCATACGAGGGAGTATGATCGCTGTGATCCTTTCATAATTGCACATAATGTTAGGCAAGTGTATTATGCTTCTTATCCATTGCGGCGGAATAAGTCTGATTGGTGGGTTGTAATAAAAACCAAGCCTGTGGGTAGGGTGGAAGTCGAGAATGTGTTAGATGTTGCATATCAAAACGATATCTCTACTTTTGACCAAATAGTGGACGAAGTTTTAGAAAATGATTTGGAACATCCTGAACACATATTGGAAGAAGTTGATATTTCTGAAGTAAGAATTACAGAAAATGAGGAAGAAGTATCAACCGATGAAGCTCAAACTACTGAGGAAGAAGAATTCTCGGACGAGGAACTATACGACGATGAGCTTTAAACAGTTGGTTTCTTTAACAACTCTCGTTTATAGCTATTTTCTTTATATCTTTCAATCTAAATATGTATTATATTATACAGATGACAGGCAAGGGTCGAGGTAACAATGATTCTAGTAGTTCTCGGGGTCGAGAAAAGGCTAGGAAACCAAAGAGGAGGGTAGAAGATTATACTCCAACTTATCCTGCGTTTTAGAGTTGCCTATGCCTACGTCTTTTCCTCCCCCCAGGGCTATTATGAGCTGCCACAGCATCACCAGCCCTACACCTTCGTGCAGACACCAGGTCTTTCATCACAGGGCCATAGGATTGTACGTCTGACATACAGTACAGCTGTCGCACATCCACGTGGATCTCAGCCATCTGCATCGCATAGACCGCATCGATCCATGTCACATCCTCATGGATCACACGCATCACTGTCGCAGCCACTCAGGTCACAGCCACTCGGGTGATAGACACTGGGGTCACAGCCACTCGGGCCACAGTAATCAGTGTCACGTCCCCCTGCGGCCCATACAGCTATGTTGCAGTCACAGGGCTCGCAGCCATCTTCATCTGGGACTCCATCTATTGCAGGCCTTCGCCTGCGAGACACTAGCTCTGACCCCCCTACACCTTCCACACATACCTCTGATGTACATGGTTCGGACGGTGATGGTGATGATGACGAGGAGGTGCATCGTGATCAATATGGCAGGATCATCATAGTCCCTGAGGGTGATGGGTAAGAGTTATTTGTTATTTTTACGTTTATTGTTTTGTACAGTTTTACTAAGATATTAATTTTTTTTAATATTAAATTGCAGGTTCATCCCTAGTAATATTACTACAAGAATAATCACCCAAGCCACCAGAAAGCTATTAGATGGCCCTTATGCGACTTGGAGTGATTTCCCATTCTCGCTTAAGGAGCAAATTTTCAATGAATTTAAGGTATAACTGATCTTTTAAGCAGTACAATTATTTGTATTTATGATATTTCCATCTAAATACTTAACTTTTGAAATACAGAGCAAGTGTGTATGGGAACACCGCTATAGCGCGGATGTAGCTGCTAATTTCCATCTCAAGGCTCGCAAGCGGTTGTCACATTACATTTCCAAAGCTAGAAAGTTGAACCAGAAGCCCTCCTGGTTGCTTGATCATCTATGAGAGAATTTGCAAAGGCAATGGCTAACCGCAGAGTTCTTAAAGAAGAGCGAGAAAGGAAAGAAAGCTCGTGCTTCTGAGAAGGGAAGCTCCCTGCACACTGGAGGTGCGATCAGCCTCGGGACAATAAAGAGGAGAATGGTACGTAATTGCTTAATTTAATTTTAATTTTCAACGTATATCTACTCTGTTTCTTAACTAAAATTTATGAGTTTTCAGGAGAAGAACTTGGGGCATCCGATGAGGCAAGATGAGTTATTCAAGGAGACTCATAATTTCAAGAAGAAGAAAAATTCAGATGAAGAAAGGTGGGTCGAGGGCCGAGCCTCGATTGTACATGTAAGTTTTCAATTTTCATTAAGTACTTTGATTTACTTTTATATAACTTTTGAAATACTAATTCAATGTAATTTTTCTTATAGGGTCGCTTCACAGTTGAGGTGGAGGAATTCATACGCAGCCAGCCACCATCTTCATCGGGCGACCCAATCCAACCGTCGGACGAGGATGCTGAAAGACTATGGATGCAGGCTGCTGGCGGTCCAAAATGGGGGAAGGTATACGGGCTTCCCACTAAGAAATTCCATCGCTATAAGTGTGGAATGCAAGAAATCGGGACTTCCGCGCAAGCCGAGCAACTTGGTGGGGAGAGCCTCTCCTCTATGCGGGAGACTGTGGTAAAGCTCACAGCCGAGCTAGAAGCCTCCAAGGAAAGAGAAAGGATTAGAGATGCTCAGTACATTGGCATACAAGAGCAGCTCAAATCTCTCTTGGCTTCTTGCGCTTTTCCGATTCCCAGGTCTCGTGAGTCATCGCCAGAAGCTCGCCTTCCCCATGCTACTTCCTCCCGTCCTCCCCGTTATCATCCCTCCGGTCCTACACAACTACACCCTTTTCCATACCGTCTTCGTGATGAAACTTCATCAGACGATGACGATAATGATGTACAAACTAATCCTTGACTTGTAATAATAGTTAACTTATTTTGGTTAGCTTGTGTATAAGTTCTATTGAACTTTATACTTTGTTACTTTTAATGTTATTGTTGTTGTTGTTTATTGCTGTTGTTGATGTTGTCGTTGTTGTTGTCGTTGTCGTTGTTGTTGTTGTTGTTATTGTTGTTGTTGTTTATGGCATAAAATGCCATAAACGAATTTGGTTTGTTGTTGTTGTCGTTGTTGTTGTTGTCCGGTATGGCATAAAATGCCTGTTTAGGATTTTGGTAAGTTGGCAGGTGGGGTAGTTGCCAAAATAGACAGTTTCTGAAAAAAATGAACCAAGAAAAGCGACCAACGTTGGTCTCTAGTTGGTCGCTTTTCACTGAAAAAAAACAATTTTCTGGGAAATAGCGATCAACGTTGGTCGCTATTTAACCCAGATTTTAAAACTGTGCAAATATAGCGACTAACGTTGGTCGCTTATCATAAAAAAAAAAAAAAATCTTCAAGATAGAGACCAAGGTTGGTCGCTATTTTACCCAGATTTTTAAACTCAGGAAATATAGCGACCAACGTCGGTCGCTTATCATAAAAAAAGAAGAAGTTATTCTTCAATATAGCGACCAAGGTTGGTCGCTTAATTAAAATAAAAATCATAAAATTAATTATATGGCGACCAAAGTTGGTCGCCATTTTCCAGATTATAATAAATAAAAAAAATCGTAATTTATATGTAGAGACCAACGTTGGTCGCCAATTTAGCGACCAAAGTTGGTCTCCGGAATGTTTGGTCCTTTTACGTTAGAGACCAAAGTTGGTCGCTGATTGGCGACCAACGTTGGTCCCTAAAGTAAAGGGACCAGCTTAATATGCACCAGGCCTATTTGGTTACTTTTGGTCGGTTTTGGCCAAAAAGAGACCAACTTTGGCCGCTTTTTGTGGTCGCTTTTTTTCGGATTTCTAGTAGTGATAGGTAAATTTTTTGGAAATTAGATATCTATAAAGGATGTCACTTGAAGTCACAAATGGAATTAGGATGCATTTGGTAAAGAAATATATTTCCAGGTGAACTGTTGGGGTTCGATGCCGCCTAAAGACGTAGTTTCTTTTCTTTTCTTAATTAATTTATTTCACTTTCTCATCTTTGTTTCCCTATCATACAACCCATATTACCTTCGTTCTAATACCTTTTGGGATATATTTCCCTCTTCTTTTCTCAATTTTGTTGTGTTCTCTGTTTTCCCTCTCTCTTTATCCCTACAAAACTATTTTTTCTTCGTTTATTTAAATTGTAACATAGCTTCAAAATCTTTTCTTTTCCATTTCTTCAAAGAATATTTTTTTTCCGCTCTTACTCCCTTGATTTCCAACATTCCTTAGAGCTAATATTGTGTCGTAGCTAGATTATTGACTTCTTCACACTTTCTGAAGTGTTTATTTTATAATTAGAAAAACCTGTACTAATTACTTATGATTAGAGCTTATTCTGAGGTGTGAACCGAAGTATTGGAAATATTTTTCTTTGCTCGTATTGTTAACGATGACAAAGGTTTATTTCCGGCCTTAGTAAAGTTCATTTGGCTTGTGTTTATTTTAATAAAATATTAATATGTGGCAATTTGCTATTGACTTTGATTTAAGCACATTATATTTGAATTTAGAGGATATAATTGCCTATTCAAATTTTTATTTTCTTATTTATAATTTTTTTCATTTTACTCTTTCTAATTTGAATCGAGAAGGATAGACAAACTGATCCAAACTTATTTCAGTTTGTTGATTACATAGTTTCTTCATGAACCATCTTGTAAAAGCGAACCAAATCAAGCAGATTGGACTGACTGAATGTGCACCGCAATTCGATCTCGCTAGTGATAGGTTTTCATTAAAGATAGTGGCACCCGCGACCTTCAAATTCTGGATCTGCCTCTGTCTACAAGCTTTTCTAACTTTCATGTTTTAATAGCATCTTTACGGGTCTAATTCTATGAGTATAGCTAAAGTTGTCTGACATAAAAATATGAAAATTTGCAACGTTATCCTCGTGACTTGAGTTGAACAATTGATAAAAGATATACACTCCATCTCTTTCTGATCTCTCTTTCTCTTGATAAATCTCTTTGGGGCTCATCCTTAATGCATTTTACCTAGTCTATATCTTTATCCCAATTGTAATACCTTGTAGATTCGAGTCGGGTTTGGACTCATTAAATACTTTTGGTTAGACCCAGATAATAGAAATTAAGATGTATACACGTGGGAAAGTCAATATCGAAGCGTGTGTTATGTATATAAAAAGATTAGAGTTGAAAGAAATCATAATAAAATCAAGTTGGAAATCTAGGCCAAAATGTGGCCGGGATGCGCATCACACATTGGAGATGTGAACCGCATATCCAACCGTATGTGGGATCTACAAAATCACTGGAAGTTGAAAATCTCAAGTCAGTGAACTTGACATGCGAAAGGCACATATGTGCCGCATATTGGACATACGGGTCGCATGTTGTATCGTCTGTAGAGATCAAAAGTGTTTGATATATTTAAGTCTCTGAAGGTGAAATGCGGAGGCCATGTATGGGCTGCATATTCAATATAGGGGTTGTATATTCAACATATAAGCCATATATTAATTGTATATCGTCCATATATTAATCATATATCCATTATTTTAGGTTTCAGGAGTTGACATACGGCCAACATACGAATCGTATGTCCAACATACAGACCATATGTGGTGGCTGAATGTCAAAAATTGACAGTAATCTATAAATACAAAAATTTTTGGAATTTCAAATCCTACTTCATTTTGGCTGACTTTTTGATAAAAACACCCTAGGGCATCTCCAAATCATACAACGTGTGTTTCTACACAATTTCATTGAATATTAGACCAAAACTAACAAGGATTAACACTAAATCATCCTTCAAATTTCTAGATTCTTGAAAATTTAACAAAGAGCAGTTAAAGTGGAAGTTTGGGGATTTCTTCAAAGATAAGAACTTTATCCCTCCTTAGTGATCCTAATTGACTGAGAAGGATAATGGGTGATCAAAATCTAGAATTCATTTATATTAACTTAAACCATGAAGAATACCATTATGGGCCTAAACCCTAGTTTCATTTAAAAGGAGTAGGGACCTAGAATTCAATAAAGCTTTAATCTTTATCACTCCACTTGCACGTAGAGTGTTCAAGCATTGACGTATACGTTTGAGCTAGTTTAGCAAAATTCGAGGTATGTTTAATTTGAAAACCTTGTTTTTACAACAAAGTGCTTGAATGAGACTCTATGCACGAGTGGGACAAGCTCGCATCGAGTCATAGTATTATAATATCGGATGTACTATATGTATATCTAATTTGCTCTGTCTGTGTGTTATTGAACTGACTAAGAACGATTTGTCTAAAACACTATGACTATGGAAATGGATTTAAGTAATGAACACTGAACTTGACTTGGGCCTGTATTGGCATGACTTGAGCATATATTGGCATGAATTGGGCTTGTATTGGCATGATATTGGCCTGTATTGGCATCGCTTGGCTTGTACTAGTATGATGGAACTTTCGGTCATGATGAGTGTGAACTATATAATTCTTTCACTATTGATTTCTATTAAGTACATGATTTATTCCGCTTGCCTCAAGACACTCCCTGAGTGCCCAATACTCACATACCATTGTTGTTTTAACGGTATGTTAGGTAATAGAGAAAAGCAAGTACAGGGGGTTGCATGGACTAGAATTATTTGATGAGCGTACATGCTTGTTCATGGGACTCTAGACATTTATTCTTCATTCATAGTAGGTCCAAGTTGTATCTAGAGATTAGTTTATTACTTCTTTATTCATAAAAACTCCATAGATAGATGTTTGTATTGTGCGTAGTATTTTGTTAGAGTCATTGATTGATTTGCCGACCTATTGAGACACATATTATCTATTTAGGTATTTGTTTTTAACATAAATTAGAATGTTGATTAAGTTATGTCTTGACTTTCATAATACTTAATAATCTGTTGAATGGATATGGATCATTTATTGTGATTTCTATCTTATAAGGTACTTTCGTTGTGGTTCCTTAGCATCGGATGCCTGTCGTGCCAGGGCTGGGTTTGGGGTGTGGCAAGCTTGGTATCAGAGCTATAGGTTTATAAGTGTCCTATGATATTTCTATGTTTGTAGAGCTGTATCTAGTGAAGTCCCCTTCATACAGCCTGCTCACGGCCTATATGAAGGTGTGACTACCAGGACATTATAAGTGCTTCTCCTCTTGATTCTAGTTTGTGTTATAGAGTTTAAACTCTTCTTTAGAATCATTCTAATGTATTCGTTATTCGTGCCTCATAGAAATGGCTTTAACTCGTGTTGGAGTTTCTAATTAATTGAACAATGGTGCTTCAGACGCATCATCAGACGGGCAACCGACTCAGTCCGCTAATCGTGCAACCATTGAGGCTAATATTGAGGTGGATAATGGTATTGGGAATTAAGTGCCTCCAAAAATATCATGTGGTATCAAGGTTGATCCTCAAAAGATTGAAGCGATTAAGAATTGTTCAAGGCCCACAAGTACGAAAAAGATACACAGCTTTTTGGGATTGGAAGATTATTATTAGAAATTTGTGGAAAGGTTCTTGACTATAGTAGCACCCTGAGGCGTGTGAAAAGAGCTTTCAGAAGCTAATGGTGAGGTTGACTTCTGCTCCTATTTTGACTCTACCTTCGGGGTCTAGTGGTTATGTAATTTATTGTGATGATTCTAGAGTACGATCCGAATATGTGCTAATACAGAACGGTAAAGTTATTGTTTGTTCTCCATTAATTGAAGAAGCACAAGAAGAATTATCTAACACAACTTGGAATTAGCTGCTATTGTATTCGCCTTGAAGATTTGGTGCCACTATCAGTATGGTGATCTCTATGATGTCTTCACTTATTACAAGATCTTGCAATATATTTTCAAGCAGTAGGAGTTGAATCTCAAAAGTGAGGATAATTAGAATTATTAAAAGATTACGACTTGAATATCCTGTATCATCCTGATATGACGAATGTTGTCCCCGACGCTCTAAGTTGCAAGTCCATCGGTACATTGGCTTATAACCGGCCTCATGAAATGCCAATGGGCAAGAAGATTTGAAGACTTGCTAGCCTTGGCATCCGGTTAGATGAAGCAAAAAATGGAGAATTAGTTGAAATTACTCAAGCACGTTTTAACATCGTGGAGAGAATTAAATTTAGATAATACGAAGATGAATTCCTAGTGAAGCTGAGAGATGGAGTACAAAATGGTGAATACACTTTGTTCGCAGTTGATGAAAACGATAACATCTTGAGGAAGCAAGATAGGTTAAGTGTCCCTGACGTCGATGGTCTTCGATAAGAGTTAATGGTGGGGGCGCATAGTTCTAAATATTCTGTGCATACAGGATCCAACAAGATGTATAAGGATTTGAAATAACACTATTGATGGAAGAGTATGCAGATGGATATATCTAGCTTTGTGTCTAAGTGCTTAAATTGCCAGCAAATAAAAGGCGAATACTAAAGGCCTGGTGGACTAGCTCAAAATATTAAAATTCTCCAGTGGAAGTGGGAGATGATCAATATTAACTTCATTGTGGGTTTACGTCGCACGAAGGCCAAATATAACTCCACTTGGGTGATTGTGGACAGGCTTACAGAATCAGCACACTTTCTTCCTGTGAAGACGATGGATACTGCAAGTCACTATGCTAGGTCGCATTTTAAGGAGATAGTCAGGTTACATGAGATTTCAACATCCATTACATCTGACTGAGGTATGTAATTTACCGTTCACTTTTGGAAATATTTCCAAAAAGATCTGGGAAATTGTGTCAATTTGAGTACTTTCTTTCATTCTCAAATGGACCAGCAGGTGAAAAAATTATTCCAACTCTTGAAGATATGCTACGAGAGTGTGTGATTAATTTTGGAGGGAATTGGAATGAGCATCTATCTTTTGTCGAGTTTGCTTACAATAACAGTTACCAGACGAGTATTTAGATGGCTCCATACGAAGCGTTGTATGGGCGATATTGCATATCGCTATTGGTCGAGTTGAGCCAATGAAAGTAAAATTGTTGGGACCCGACTCAGTTTTTGAAGCCATTGAAAAAGTGTGCAATGACTCACAATAGCTTAAAGCCGACAAAAGTCTTATGCGAACGTAAGGTGTCACGAGTTGGAATTGCGGTGGGTGATAAAATGTTCTTGAAAAGTGTCGCCAATGAAAAGAATAATGCGTTTTGGCTGAAAGGGCAAGCTTAGTCCTCATTATATTGCTCCCTATGAAATTATTAAGAAGGATGGAAAGGCAACTTATGATCTGGAACTGCAACCCGAATTGTTCATGGTGCATATGATCTTTCATGTGTTGAGGTTGAGTTTGTATAGACCTGATACTTCTTATATTTTATCTTGGGAAGAAATTGGAAATAAATTAAGGGTTGTCCTATGAAGAAGAACATGTGCATATCCTAGATCGTAAAGTCCGAAGGCGTAGGACAAAGGGTGTAACTTCGGTTAAAGTTTTATGGAAAAATCATAATACTGAGGAGGCGACTTAGGAGGTAGAAGAGGACATGAAGAGGAAATACCCTCATCTGTTTCCTATTCAGATATGTATTGACCTCTCAATTATTAAAATTTTAGAAATGTCGGCTAATAGTATGAAACTCATAGTATACGTTGAAAGATAGTTTTTTTGATTGCGGAAGTGCCTGTGAGGACTATGTTTTTGATTTTTTGGTTGTTAGTTGAGCTTTTGATTTTGGGATAGCTCCAGTTATAAAAGAAACTCTGGCAAAATTTTTGATAATCTTAGGATTTAGTCAAACTTTAGGCAATAATCCACATTCGAGGATGAATGTTCCAAAGGGAGAGATAATGTAACACCTCCTAGATTCAGGTTAGGTTTAGACTCATTAAATGCGTTTGGTTAGACTAGAACCTTAAAAGTAAGGCACATACACGTGTGAAAGTCAATATTTGAATGTTTTCCAAGTGTACAAAAAGATTGGAGTTTAAAGGACTCAAAAAAAAACTAAATCAGAAATCTGGGCCAAAATACGGCTGGAATGCGCATGCACATTCGAGATACGGACCACATGTCTAACCGTAAATCATTGGAATTTAAAATTTCAAGTCTTTGAACTTGACATGCAAAGCAACATATGAACCGCATGTTGGACATACGGGTTGCACGTTGTACCGTTTGTTGAGTCCAAAAGTGGTTGAAAAATTCAAATTTCTGAAAGTGACATGCGGAGGCCATATACAGGTAACATGTTTAAACTACATGCCCTATATTCAACATACAATCCATATATTAATCATTTATTGGTCGTATATCAGCTGATATCCATCACCGTAGGCTGCAGGAATTGACATACAACCAACATACAGACTGTATGTGGCGGCCACATGTCGAAAACTAACAAAAATATACAAATATAGAAACTTTTGGGATTTCAAAACTTGCTTTGTTTTGGTTGATTTTTTGAGGAGAAGAGCACCCTAGGGCTTTCCCAAATCATACAAGGTGAGTTTTTATTCATTTATTATTACACCAAACTAACAAAGATTAATACTAAATCATCTTTTAAATTCCTATATTTTGAAAATTCAACAAAGAGCAATTGAAGTGGAAGTTTAGGGATTTCTTCAAATGTAAGAAGTTTATCCCTCGTTAGTGATCCTAATTGACTGAGAAGGGTAATGGGTGATCAAAATTCTAAATTTGTTTGTATTAACTTAAACCACAAAGAACACCATTATGAGCGTAAACCCAAGTTTTATAAAAAAGGGATATGGACTTATAATTCAATAAAGTTTTAATCTTTATCACTCCAATTGCATATAGAGTGATTGTTCGAGCATTGTAGTATATATTTGAGCTAGATTAATGGGATTTAAGGTATGTCTAATCTTATTTTTACAACAAAGTATTTACACGACACTCTATGCGCCTGCAGGACAAAATCGCATCGAGACTCTGTATTACAAACGCGAATGTGCTATATGTATGTATAATTTGTTCGGTATATGTGTTATTGAACTGACTAAGAATAATTTGGATAAAACACTATGACTTAGGAAGCAAATTTAACTAATCAAGACTGGACTTGACTTGGGCCTGTATTGGCATCACTTAGGCATGTATTGGCATGACTTGGGACTGTATTGGCATGAATCGGGCCTGTATTGGCATAATATTAGCCTGTATTGGCATGACTTGGCCTATTATTGGCATGGTGGAACTTTCAGGTATGTGAGTGTGAACAACATACTTCTTTTACTGTTGATTTCTGCTAAGTACATGATTTATTCTATGTATCCGATTTAAACTATTCTCCTCGATATCGTTTCACTTTGTATATTATTATTCTTATTTTGTTATATGAGCTTTTTCCTCAAGACACACACTGGGTACTTAGTACTCAAACATACCATTGTTATTTTTTATGGTATGTTAGTTAACAGAGAAGAGCATATACAAGGAGATCACATAGACTAAGAGTATTTGCTGCTTTTAGATATCTAGTGTGCCCACATGCTTGTTCGTGGGACTCCAGTTATCTATTCTTTCATTCATAGTAGTTTCGGGTTGTGTCCTAAGATTAGTTTATAGTTCGTTCTTCGTCGAAGCTTCATAGACAAATGTTAGTATTGTGGGTAGTATTTTATTAGAGTTATTGGTTGATTTGCTAGGCTATTGACACACAAATTATCTATTTAAATATTGAATATTAACTCACGAGCATTGACTTCTAATCTAAGTTAAAATACTTATTAAGTTGTGTCTTTGACTTTAATGTTACATAATAATCTATTACATGAATGTGGGGCATTTGTTGTGATTTCTATCTTATAATGTTCTTTCGGTTTGGTTACGCATCATTGGATACCTGTCGTGTCAAGGTCGAGTTTGGGACGAGACACCTATTCTCTATCAGCCATGTTAGTTTATAAATTTTTCTCTCCTTCATTGGCCCTGACATTTGGTAGAAGTAATTTAGAGAGTAAGGTTGAGATAGAGAGAGAAATACGTGAGAGACCTTTTTTTCGTGGTAACACCCCGTTAGGGTAAACTTTCACGGCGGCGGGCTATATATATATATATATATTAATAATTAAGGGTATTTACAATTACAGAGAATAAATAGTACAGCCTAAAAAATTGGGTCAGGAAGCTCCCCCGAACCCCGCCCTTCGGGTGGGAG
>MCJB01021291.1:71516-130655 GCA_002018475.1 Nicotiana obtusifolia | reverse complement strand
CCCACCCCCCACCCCCAACACCCCCCGGCAACCTCAGCGCGAAGGTTATTCGCGTGAACATTAATATATAACAGTATATCACATATTAATCAGGCTCTACACCTGCGGATATCTTGGACTAGATTCTTTAGCTTTACCCCTCCACGGTAAGGAAGCCCTTTATGTTGCTTAATTTGAGTGGCAATACGGTGAAGCTAGCTTCTCTACCTTAGCTTAGTCATCAATCGTAAGGGAACTCTTTTACTATCTTGCACCTCATTTAGGCGACAATACGGGTGAGATTGTTTCTTTACCCGCAGTCGTCCACAGTAAGGAAATCCTTTACTATCTTGCACCTCATTTGGGCAGTAATATTGTGAGACTAGTTTCTTTAACCACAATTGTCCACGGTATGGGACCTTGTGCATACTCCCTCGTACCGACACAATGATGCGATTGAACCCCTTGATCATTTTTCATTACATCCGATTATTGATGTAACATGTGCTAAATGAGCATGTGAGACAAAATTTATATTATAAGAATGCATCATGAATGACAATTTTTATGAGCATGTCAGACAAAATTTATATTATAAAAATTCATCATAAATGATAATTTTTATGCTGGCTGTCAAACTATCGAATTCTCCTTTATTATATGGATTTAGGATCGATAATTTAAGCATAATATGCAAATTGTACTAAATTCTTAAAAGTACCAAGTACCCCGTCATTCTTTTTAAAAAGGGAAGGATAGAAGTTTTTCCTTTTTTTTTTTTTGGCTTTGTCCTTTTCGGATTAGGGGCATTAATGGTTCGGTTCAACCGGTTAATTCTATTATGTATAACCAAAATAAGACTTTTCAAAATCGTCCCAATCATGTCGGTTTCCCTTCGGTATCGGTACAGCTCGGTTAATTTTCGGTAATTATTTTAAATGTCATGTAGAAGTCACTAGTAGAAGTAGAATGCAATAACATACGTACTTTTATAAGACTTAGCAAAACTCTCTAGACGTTTTTACAGTTTAAAAGGTGATGAATTAAGAAAATATGAAAGATGGCTAGAAGATATATAATTCTACAATATTGTAAAAGAAACTAAGTAAATACAAAAAGTATATTAATCACACGAGTGGAAAGATATTAACCAAGTTGGGATTCAAGAATAAAGTCTATAGGAGATTAAACATTCAAAACGATAAATCTAAATCATACGAAAGGAAATATATTCAATACATTGTAATTTGCTACACATAATCGCTACAATACCTTATGTCTTGCTAGTGAATATGTTGGAAATAATCTAGCTTCAATAAAAGTAATATAATAGGTTTTGAGATTAGAATTTTGAGTTTAATTACTTGTTGCCTAGTAATTGTTTCATAGTTGATAATTCCAAGGCCCAAGAAAAAATTTAATGCTTTATTATTTTTAAATTTAATATATAAATATATTTTCTATATTGTAAATTTATTTTTTCGATTTATTTTCATAACATAAAAAATTTAACATAATTATTCATACGATTATAGATTTATATAAAAATTTAGGGGTTTATTAAAAGAAACCTAAAAAATAGGTTCCTTCGGTT
Source organism: Nicotiana obtusifolia (assembly GCA_002018475.1). NCBI lineage: Eukaryota > Viridiplantae > Streptophyta > Magnoliopsida > Solanales > Solanaceae > Nicotiana > Nicotiana obtusifolia. The sequence goes on along the minus strand of MCJB01021291.1, from coordinate 129,082 downwards.
TACACCATAAATATAGAAACGGCTCAGATTCGATCACAACATTCATCACCGTCCTCACTTCAACCCTAGCTGAGAGAGGATATTTGCTTTCTCCGCCCCATCGACGTTACTCTACAGGTGAGTGCATTATCCTTCTGTTTCCGCTAGATTTAATTAATTCCGCAAAGTTTTTCCGTTTTTACGTCTTTGATCTTTAATATTAGGGTTTTTTTGTTTAAATTTTTTTTAAGGATAAGTTCGATGAGAACGAGATTGATGAATTACACGCTTTTCAGCTTTTTCCCCCATCAACAGTAACAGCTATTAAGCCTCAATTCGACGCTAGTTAGTGTTTATGAATCTCACTATAATTTATCAATAAAGAAAAAAATTCATCAATTTTTTCTAAATTGAGCTTTTGTTTCTGGGATCTCGCAGTTTTTTTCATCAACAACAACATCTATTAAGTGTCAGTTATAATCTAGTTAGGGCTGTACGAATCTCACTATTGTTTATCATAAATCGACTTATAAAAAAGTAAAAATTCAGCAATTTTATAATTGTTTTTGTCGATAACTGCTTTGCTTCATCGCTTGGGAGGTTTTTTCTGAATATATTTTCTGAACTTTAGAGTTTAAATTCCTTATTTTTTTTTTTTGGCATCTGATTTGAATTTCTTATGGATAAAGAAAGTGGGTAATTCTTCAATAGGTTCAACTAATATAAATGGGTGTTACTAGCTGCTTCTCATTTGCAATTTTTTAACACCCTTTGATCCGGAGATACATAGGTTCGTGATGGTGCGTGCAAAAGGCAAGGCCAATGTTTCAACTAAACGATCAGTGTCCAAAGCAGATGCTGCAGTTGCTTCTGAAGCTGCTACGCCACTTGACTCCAGTGAGGTGGAAAACCACATAGAAACTGGAGGCTCGGTTGAGATTTCAGTGGAAACAGCAGTAACTGAAGAAACAATGATCACTCTTGTAGAAGAAGAAGAAGAAAATGATGGAGCTGAAACTGTAACTTTAGAGGGAGAACATGCTATGGAGGAAGATGAAGATAATAAAGAAAATGAAATTTTTGGAGGAGGAGATGAAAAAAATGGTTCTGATAAGGAAGAAGAAGAAGATGCTGTTTGTAATGATGAAGGTAATAACCAAGAAAATACCATAGAACAGGAAGATGGTGAACAAAACATAGATGATAAGCAAGTAGGAGATGCTGCTGGTGTAGACAAAGATAACCAGGAAGATGACATGCAAAAACAAGAAGATGAAACAAATGGAAATGAAAAGAATAAGGAGAAAATAGAAGGAAGTTTGAATCGAAAAGCTAAAAAAATGAAGAGAAGGAATAATAGGAAGAGAAAGGCAAATGGAAGCCCCCAAGAGAAAGGTGAAAATAAGCAAATTATGAAGAAAGTAGCCTCTAACGGTAAGGTTGGGAAGGACTTGGGAAAATTGGAGTCAAATGATGATGAGCAAAGCTCCAAGAAAGTTGCCTTCGGAGGTAAGTCTAGAGTGGCCCTTCAAGGCAAAGACGAGCCTGAGTCGTCACACAAGAAGTCGTCCTCAAAGAAGAAGGCTAAGGGCATGGGTATGATCTTCATGTGCAACTCCGAGACAAAGAAGGATTGTTATCGTTATAAGGTTCTAGGGTTGCCGGCAAGCAAGAAAGAGACGGTGGGAAAAATTTATAAAGGGATGAGGCTTTTCCTTTACGATGTTGATTTGAAGTTGATGTATGGGATCTACAAAGCTGCAGAACGTGGCGGCTATAACATTGCACCCAAGGCTTTCAAGTCTCAATTTCCTTCTCAGGTTAGCTAGTTGTGCTATCAATGCCTTCTAACCTTCAATTGCTTCTCTTCGTAATTTTTTTGGCTATGAAGAATATTTCTAGTTGAGGACGTAAGAGAGAAGTACCATTTGGAGGATAGCATATAGTTTTATTAAATGCATGTTTTAGCACATTTAAGCTTGAAGTTTTTAGTGAGGTGTTTGTAGGGTGTTCGTTCATGGAGCGGTTCAATTTTCCCGAATGTTGGTTTGGCTTTTTGATTTTTTGGTTTCTAGAAACAAAATAGAACCAAAATAAATTTTGTTTGGTTCAGAGTTTTTTCCATCAATTTGGGCTTGAAAGGGCTGAAAAAATAATATAATTTTATAATTAATTCATTATATGTGTAAATTCAAATAATCATATTCTTTTACAATAATGTAATAATAGATTTAATTATTTATATAAACATATATAATGCAAGTAGTTATATATATTTATCTAATTAAATTATTATAAATATTATATTTTCTCAAAAAATTATGACTCACTTCATCCCAATTATGTTATGTTTGACTGGGCATAATGTTTAAGAAAGAAGAATTTTGAATCTCGTGGTCTAAAACAAGTCCTAGATACTTTTGTGGTTATAAATTATCCCACTAATAGTAAAATGAGAAGTTTAAAGTAAAATTATTTTTACATATATAAATACGTCATACTTTTTGAGACAAATTAGAAACAAATATGCATCACATAAATTGGTATTGAGTGTGTATATGATATAGGTATTATGTATTAATTCGTTAGTTGCTTTGTTAGGTTATATTTATAGAAAATAAAAGGCCGACCGAAGTACCAAATTTTAAAGTCAACCAAAGATTGGGAAGTTTTATTTGGCTTTTATCGAAGTATGAACACTCATGGTTTTAAGCTTGAATCGGTGTGACTAGGATTGGCGGCTTCACTTTTGTAAGGGGCCCCTTTAATGTAGGTGTCAAGGAGCTCCTTGGAAAAAAGGGTAGGACTAAACAATAAATAGACCTACCCTAGGTCTTTGGTCTAGTGGTAAGAACGCAGCTTTTGATGTGTGGGTTAGGCACACATCATAGGTTCGAACCCGAGTTCAGACAAAACCTAGTATTTAAGTGGAGAAGAATAGAGGGGTGGGCCGATCATCTGTCGAGATTCGAATCACGCACCATTAGCCCTTGAGATTTTCTCGATTATAAAAGAACGTTAGAGTTGGCAAAGATGTATCAATTGCTAGGTAAGTGTGTTTGTGTCAAGGAATGTGAACTAGAAACTTAGTATATGAGATCTAAATTTGAAGCTTTAAATTGTGGCTTTTCATTTGGCACACAAAGGTGTGGTCTAGTGGTCAAGGAAGTGGATTGAGAACCATGAGGTCTTAGGTTTAAATCCCAACAAAGGGAAGAAAATTAGGTGATTTTTTCCCATCTGTCCAAGCCTTAGTGGACAGAGTTATTTGGTACTTGTGCAGGTGAGATGTAACTGTACTTCATGGAATTAGTCGATGTACGCGCAAGCTTGTTCAGACACCATAATTATCCAAAAAAAAGTTGCTACTTTTCATTTGAAGTATGAATTTAAAATGGGTTTTCAATGTGATCGCTATTGTTTTCTCATATATATTGTGTTGCAAAGGGGCTTGGTTAGGGCACACTTGGCATGTAGCGTTGGTATTTGGGAAGCTCAAGTCGTGTACTTTGCCTTTCTTAAGTGATCTATTAGTGGAGGCACCATGACGTTAAGGCATGCATGTTATTCGTATTGGATTGTTCTTTAACCGGATATTAATAAATAATAATTTTAGCTAAAAAAATTGTTACAACGCCTTTGATTCACTTCATATGATGTTGCTACTATTTGGGGAGCCAAACTACTTTTTCTTTAATTACTAGTTTAAACCTTTTTGTTTATTGGTTACTACTATTGAAGACCAGTTAAAAAGTTAAGTTGCACCTTTGCATCTAGAGCACAGATTTATAATGGTATTTCAACCTGGGTGACATAGTTTTCCTTAATTATAGTTACACATCTTTTAATCCATATAATTTTTTCGATTGTTTATTTATTTTTGTTGCATTACATATACATTATTTTATTTTTTCATTTGCTCCTTTTTCAGATTTTTGGTATTTGAAAACGCTTTGATTTTAAGCTTTCTATATTATGCTTAGACATGATGACATGTTTCTATATAAGCTATGTTTAAAACTAAATTCTATACGTAAAGACTAAAGTAGAAAATCGAAAGAAAAAGTAGGAAATAGAAAATCTAGAAGAAAGACAAAAACAAATAGCCCGCCGCCTGATCGGCCCCTAATTGACCCACTATAAAGGTTAAGGGTTGTGGAGTGCCCGGGCTGTCCATTCTAAAATTTTAGCCTGTCTAGACCGACCCACTTGCCTTGTATAATATAGGACCAAGACCACCGCAATTGCAAAGTATAGTTCTGGGCGTACATGTGTGCTGATCACTGATTATGGACGTGACTGATTTCGAGAACAATCTATCAGGTGACCATCATTTATATAAATCAACTAGTAAATTCTTGTAGGTTGTAACTTGATATTTTTCGCTCTACTGAGGTGTGTAGACTGTAGACAACCAGGAAAAAAAGAAAAAAAGTATCAGAGAAGTTCTTTAGAAATTAAGAAGTTACCCATTAAAAAAAGTGAAAAAGAAATACTTTCTTGTCCTTTGAGGGTAAGGAGTTTCCATTATTAGGTGCTATTCAGTTGTCTTATTATGGTTTAAATGATTGACTTTGTATTTGGGAGCACATTCATTGTCCTTCGAAGTGCTCTTAAATGTCCTAAGAATAATTAAATCCATTGAATTGGCTGCTGAATGAAACATCCAGGTAAAGTTTTTCCTCATATAATTTGGAGATATGAATGGGAAACAAGTCAGCCCCCCATCCAAAGAAAAGAAAAATAAATAGAATATGGATATTCCTGTAAGATTGTTGGTAGCAGGTAAAGTTCTTTATAGATTTTGTATTATCCAAAATAAATTGGAGAATACAATGTCCGGAAAGAGTTACAACTTTTACTCCTTATATCTGAAATTGTTTTGTCAATAGTGTTCCTTAGAGGTAAAGCGTATGTCATAATGGGCATAGCCAAGAAAGGATAGATGAGAAGTTGAATTTGATCGGTTTAAAAGTCTGTAGTTTTTCCATTTGGGAATCAAGTCTAATTTGTCCATTTAGGATGTTTGGTATAATTTAGACAATGTCATGGTCATTTCTGTCGTTGAATGGGTGTAAAAGTAGCTGATATCTGGTAATCGGTGAGCGCTTGAGCATGTGAGAATTGTTTTAGTGATGGGTTTGAGTATTAAATGGTGAAAATGGTTGTGATGGAACTACTCATATTAGAATAAGGTTACTGGTTTGTTACCCTTTCTCAAAAAAAAAAGAATAGGATTACTGGTGAAAAATGATTTAGTCTCATCATTTTCTCCTTGTTCGGAGTATAATACGTTTGTTTGAGGCAAACAAACCCTAGAAAATAATAAATAAGTTCATCAACGAAAAATCCTTTATTCCTTTGAATAAGTGGGCAAGAGTTAATTTGGTTCTAGTGCCTATAATTTATACCTTAGTAATAGTACCTAACCTTAGGAGACAAAACCAGTAGGCAATTAAATTTAGGTGTTGATCCATCTTTTTATGTGTATGTACACGCATATTGGTATAACAGAAAGGCAGAAAAGATAAAGCAGGGGGATGCAGTATCTAATTTTCAAGTCAGGTATTGCTCTTTATGTTCGATTGTGTGTTGGCGCATATAACAACCAAAGCAGTTATCAAGTACTTGTGGTTTAGTCTGATGACCCCAAATAGAGTTCCATCCTTCTATTCCTTTGATAGATATATCTCTAGGTTCTAATTTTATAATCTATTCTTTTGATATATACAGATCGTAAGTTTATTAGTGAAGTATCAAAACTCAAAAAGGCAGCTTCATGTACAATTATAGAATCCAAAGACAATTCAGGAGTAGAATTAAAACTTTCTCTTTCACTCCCAATATAACGCACAATATTTTTAACTTCAAACACATGTTCTTGTTGGAGGGGCTTGATTAGTGACGTTAAATATTTTAAGTCAGTTTTATCCATTTTCATGTACAAATGTCTTATTAAGCAGTGATATCTTAAGCTTGCTTAAGAGGCACTTAAACCCTGAAGATAGGTCCAAATGTAGGTAAAAATTCTTGCATTTTTTGTTGTATATGATTTGATGTATGTCAAAGGTATTCCTATCATAAATTATTTACTTCTCAAATGTAGCCTTAATTTTATGCTCCAAACATCACAACAACAACGGCTACTACGCCTTATGCTCCAAACACTAGATATAAAAAAATTCTGCCTTTTGTTTTGCTCAAGTTAGATGGATGTAGTATAATTTTTCCTAATTTGGTCCACAAGGTAATGGCATGTTTGGTGCGAAGAAACCTTTGAGGCATGATTGGTTTGACAATATTGTTTTGATTTCCCTTGTATATATTTGTGTCTATGTGAGGTCAGGATTTTGCTCCATTCCTTTTTCCTGTTCCTTCTGCCAATCATAGAAAATGACAGCACTGTGATACTGATTTTAAAAAAAAATGTTACCTCTCTATAGCACTTAAGGCTGACAATGGGATCAGTGTCGTGCGATGCCTTGTAATAATCGTCTAAGTATCTACATCAGTAATCTGATGCTCTAGCATGTATACACCTACCACTTGTTTGTGCGCTTAGAATGTTGCGAAGTTACATATAGATCACTTCTCTTCACGTTTTCCATGAGTGGTTGGTTGCTTCAGATTTAATGTTTCCAATTGTCAATATTTTACCACAAGGATAGTATGGGCATCTTATTTCCTGGGTCTTGGTTATGGGAAAGTTACAACTTGCTATTTTTCTGATGGAAATTTCTAAATAAGAATCTTGCTCTTTTTTTTGGGATAGGTGATCCTGCTATTGATTTATGTTTGATATGTGTTGGTATCGTCTATAATTCCTTATCAGTTTTTTATTTCCTTGTAAACCAAATGCAGATGAGGTATTACTGAGCTTTTTGTTGTCTTTTCCTTGTTAGGGATCTAAAAGACTAATTTGTGCATAGGATCTTGATTACCTAGGCACATTTAAGGTCTTTGAGCTTAAGGTCTTGTGCTTGTAGATCACGTAGTCTTAACTCTCTAGTGGATGCGAAAGTTATAAATTGTACCAAATTGAACATTTACTCACCATTACATGGTTTTATGTGTTTCTGAGTGTCTTGGAAGATTTCAAATGAGATTGATATGCCAATGTTATCTCGAATTCTACACTGAAGATGGTTTTTCTTTCTTGGGAACCCTAATACATACCAAAATAAGTTAGTAGTGATTAACATAAGGCAGATCTTCCATTTTCTTTATCCCCACCTCAATAAAGAAGGCAAATCTTCTGTCTTATCTACAAATTGATGTTGAGCAATTCATCAGATGAACGTGAGGAGGGTTGGCCAGGTAGAGACATAGGTAGAAAACAATTATTTTAGATTTTAAATCTCATCACGGTCGGAGTGCCTAAAAAGGGACTTGTGAAGTCATTTAGCTTTCATTGAATTAACGCTTGCTGCATAATTCTTTCATTAATGGGCAAACGATAGGATAATTACTGTGACTCCTAGCCTTTCCTATGCCGGTTCTGGCAAGGATTGCTCTATGAGAGTTTTCCTTGAATAATATTTTACCTTGAGTGCCTATCTTTATGTGTGAGGAGTTCCATCACGTTCCTGTGTGCTTGTTTGCCAGAGGGCTGTTTGTGGCTGGTGGGGGTTTGGGAGGCCGTGCAACATGAGTTTGTAAATGTAGAAACTTACTTCCGTTGGAGGAATTATGTATATGTATATGTTTGTTAGATGAATTCGTCGATGAATATAGATGCTAGAATTCCGCTGGTGCTTCTCTTAGTGTGATAAGTGGGAATTTTTTTCACTTGAACATTTTGTGTTAATTTTTATTGGAAATTGATTTCAGGTTCGCTTTTCTGTTCTTGAGGATTGCTTACCACTAGCAGAGGAGACGTTCAGGCAAGCGATTAAGAAGAACTATTTCACAAGGTCAAAGTTTGATTGCCTATTGTCCTCTGAACAGGTACTTGATCCATCTTGTTTGTGCTTATGGATATCTCAGGTTAAGCGTTATTTGTAACTGTTGTCCGTCTTCAGTTTTCTTGTGAGTCTCGGCACCTACCATTTGTTTGCATATTTGTTGCTAATTGCTAGGTGAAGGACCTGTGTAAGCTTTTCACTGCTGCGAGCAAAGGTTCCAGGTCCAAAGATACGCGGCTTGGATTTGAGACCCCTGCTAGATCCAAGCGAGACAGAGTTAAGAGGCGGGGTCGGGATGGCAGAAGACGGGCTGAACGTGCTCGACGACCTGAGCGGGTTGAAGAACGTGGGTACCGTGAGCGGGTTGAAGAGCGTGTATACCATGAACGCCCTCATTTTCATGAAAGGGATTTAGTTACATCTCCATTGGTGCCATTAGCCCCGCTTCAACCTTTACCACCACCTGCTCCTGTTCAATCTTCTTATGCATATAGTAGGACTTTGAGAACAGATCCTTATAGACGGGACACGTTGATACAGCCTGATGATACTTATAGGCAGAGCCGATTGGTGGAACTTCCTGATGCTTATAGGCGGGACACAGTGCTAGGCAATCCTGATGTTTACAGAAGACAGGCAGTAGTAGAGCCACGTGACACAGTGCTAGGCAATCCTGATGTTTACAGAAGACAGGCAGTAGTAGAGCCACGTGATTATTACAGACAGGATGGATTCCCAGAGCGTCGTGAATATCATCAGCCACTGAGTTTGGAAACTAGACTCCAGGATGATATTGGGATCAATGATCCCTACGTGTCATACCGTGAGCGTGTATCATACCGTGATCCTGTGAACTCGGCACGGTCAGAGCCCGAGTATAACCCCCCTCCTGTGGGTTTGCGATCAGTATACCGTCATGGTGGTATATCTACAGAGTACAGTACTAGAAGTGTGCTTCCTGAGTACCCTTCATCAGCAAGCTCTCTTTACGAGTACCCTCGTCAACCTCAGTATCGATATTAGTTTCCAATGAAGGTACTACCATCACATAGGGCTCTGTTAATTGTTACCATCAGAATTATGCAGCCTAAAACTTCTGATTGTAGTTTGAGTTGTATTCCGTGTTATTCTCAATTCTCTCCCTAAGCAAGATATTAGTAGATGATATGCCTTTGCTCCGTGTTTAGGTTAATTATCATCTTTTTTGCATTGCAGAATATAGACAACCTCTATGCCAGAGTTCTTCGTATACTTTGGTGGTCGCCTATTATTTGCTACATAGTAGTATATCACTTACCTGTATCAGTAGTTGGTTAAGCAGACCTCATATTCTTGTCATTTTCTGGCGTTTGGTTCAAAAACTTGAAAGAGTGTTTGCAAAAGATTCCGTTGTTGATTTTCAGCAAAAAATGAAAAACTGTTTAAATCATTGATACAGTATCATTGAAAATTCAAAGCAAATGAAAATGAAATGTAAGTGATATGAGCTCATGACGTAGACGCGCACGTACAGTTTTTCAAAGATATATGTTAAAAATAGAAAAACAACACATTTTTCTTTCGTATATCTATCTTTACATATGGTACTAACTCTCAGTTTAGTCATCTTTAATTGTCCTATTGCTAGCCCCCAGGCACTTAAGTTGTACCTACGTTGAAAATTTAACTTGGAGATTAGAGGTTTAAGATGCTGCAAAGATAAAAAAAATAAATAGTAGGTGATGTCTTACCGTGTGTTTAAGCCTTGGTGAACATAATTATTTGATACTTGTAATGTAGGAGATAACAAATACCCGATGGAATATATGAGGTGTGTGAAAGCTGGGCACGAACATTAAAACTAAAATCAGTTTTGTTTTATAGGAGGTAGTGTGCGTGATTGTATTTGACTTGGGAGGAAGTTGTTACATGTGTTTACGAGATTTGCTATAGGAAAACAGCTTATTGGTTATCTTTTTTTCTTTTTTCCAGAAAATAAAACAATTTGGATCCATATTTCCTCAAGATTTTATTACATTTTGCCGAGGGTCCTTTAAATTGAAGCTAGCTAGGTTGCTTTTCCCATGCATGTGGTGGGGGTTACATCTAACTCACCAAATTGGATTTATCACTTTCCTCACTCTTGTGAATAAAGAACATAAACAAGTAATGTTAAAGTTGGTTTTACCTTTTATGTATTTATTGACAGTATAATAAAAATTTTATGTTATTAACACAATTTAACCTACTATAGAAGGTTACTTGTCTTACTATTTAGACTACTAATTTCACTTATTAGGATGGTTAGTTATAATTACCTTTTGGATGATATGATAGCTTAAAAACTTTCACACTATCAATGTATATTCAAATCTATATTCTATTCAAATTAATTACCTTAGGACAAAACTCTATAATCATACAAATATCATGTGTCATTTTGTTGAATGTGCAATTTAGAAGGAATGAATGAGAGAACATTAAATCCTAGTTTTTCGAATTGAGAATGAGGCGATCAAGAAAATCATGATAATACCTTCATATGCAGCTCTATGGGACTTTTCGGGTCATATTATTAAGGGTTCTTGCATGCTTTTAATCCAGAGGTGTTAAAATTGGCCCCAAAAAATATTACATGCCCAACCTGCTCAAGGTTGGGCGGTTTGTTGAACTCAGCCCATCTTGACCCAACCTATTTTAAACTATCTAAAGTTGGATTGATTTTTAGCTCAAATTGATCCATAAGTAATTTTACCAAAATATCTTTAAAATAATTTTTTTTGTTTGATATATTATATGACCATAACAAAAGAAAAAAAAATCTTATTTAGTAATCAAAATAATTTATAAGAAAACAACACATATTACTTTAAGCTTGATAAGAGTTGGGGGATGCGCTATGACCTAGATTTTTAGCCCATCTTAACCCGATCATCTCAGCCCAAATAACATTTTGGCGGCTTAATTATTGACTCAATCCATTTAAATCCGTTTAAAATCGGTTCAACTCGCGCATTTGACACCCTTATTTTAATCCATATTATGTGGTTGAATACTATTCTTTGCCATGCCAAAATTATGATATGTACTTTGGAGGTTAGTTAAGTTGGTAGCTGTGGTAGTTGGGTCCTCAATTTGATGAGTATACCTAGGTATACTGTTGGTTTGCTTTAAGAAGAAGAGTTTCTAATAGTCTGGTCCTAAAAGAAAACGGAAGAATTCTTTTTTAGAAAGGGAGCATGTGTAAACGTGGAAACATAGCATGGGATAGCTGTTTCTGCTTATTTAAGGAACCCCAATGGTCCAAATGGGACAGATTGATGATAAAAACTTCCTTCGATGTTTATATCGAATCAATAAATAGAATATATTTATTTTTTATGTATATTTATTATTTAGTTACGGTTAAGTGAAATGTATTCTTACTTTTTTTTGGTTACAAATGATATATACTTTAATTTTTCTCTGTTACAATTAAATTACTTGATTTGGTGCAAACATTCAGTGCAAATAAGTATTTACCTGATTTGACGGCCGTGCAATCACTATTCACCGCGAAAGAGTGTGCTGAGATGGTTGATATCCTTCCACTTTTAACCAAAATTTTGAGCTCAAGCCCTCGCGAAGAGAGAAAAATACGCGCTTTCCTAATAATGAGCCTTACACTATGCGAATCTAGATATTTGGATCATTGAGTGTCGTACCGACAAAACCCCAAAAATCGCCCTTTGAAAAAGAGTATAGTTCTTAATTGGTGAATTTAGGATTTTAAGTTTACTTAGAAGCGTCATTGAATCCATTATTTTGTTATGAATATGACGGATTTAAACTTAGTATGTAGGCATACCAATTTACTGAACTCCATTCTTAATTAGTTGGGGTCAATTACTTGATGTCTTTGTATCAATAAAAGGTGAATTTTTGTATTTGCTCACTTCAGATGCCTTGCGTGCCTATATTTGTGTACGTTTATGGCACTAAAGGTAAAGAGTCTCATTTTTATGCGGTGACACTATAAGAAATACATAATCACGCCGCTTAAAAAGTTTAAGTTATATATAATAACATTGTAATATTTTTATACCATCAATATAATTTAACCTCTTATAGCTGTTCATTTATCATTTACTTTAGGTTATTAGTCAATACTTAGTAAATAGATTTACACTTAATTCATATATTAATATTTTTTACATTATCGATGCATATATAAAACGTGAGCTCTAAAAAAAAACTACTAGAATATAACACTAAGATTTAAACTTCTGAAAGTAATTTTTTAACCCCTTAACCGCTAAACTAGAAGCTCCTAATACTAAAGAGATACAACAACTATATAACGACAAATACTCATTTTTGCCCTCTTTGCACGGTGCACGCTGAGGGCCTCCTTGCCTCCGCCTAACTCCACCCCTTAGAATAAAGGGTCACTACACTATCAATTAGCAAGTCGACCTGCAATAATAAGTAAGTTTATTTACCAAGTCTGAATAATAACTTGCAAAATGGAGTAATAATCTTCTGTAATCAGTCAATTAAATTATATTAATATAAATTGTTTAAATTATTCGTATATATAACTTAAACTCAGAAGAATAATCGATCTTATCTAAAATAAAGCAAGATTTTAGAACACACATATAAGTTAGAACAAGATGCAGTGGTAAAGCACATGCATGCTATTAATCTTTGGGACGAGAAGATATGGTCTCGGACGTTAATCATCTGACCGTAATTTCAAAGAATTTTAATCTTACATTTAAATTTGTTGACAACACAAATGATCCTTTAAGCTTACTCTTTCTAACTCATTATTTAGTAACATTATATATAATATCCTACTTAACTATTTTCATTAGTAGCACTTCATAATGTCTTTCTAGCTAACAAGATAACATCATAGATAAAGTGAGTGAAAATTACGAGAATTTAAGATTTAAATTTCTGCATAAATAAAAAAGGTTCGGTTATTTTTTCTCATTTGTCATTGTAGACAAGTTGGTTGATATTTATACTGATAACAAATAGTTGGTTCCGGTAAAATAGTTAATTTGACTCAAACCCTACCGTTATAAAAAAAAAAAAGAAATAACCACTTAACTACATACAATAAATGCTCAATATATGTGTAGATTATATTCTTAAATATCAAATCTTAAATATTTTTAGCAGAATTCTTGATTTCGTTACTACTTATCCACAGAGGAAAAATAAATATCCATAGAATTAATTAAACGTTTTTTGTTGTTGGTAAAATGGATCATAATAGCATATACGTATAAACATTCCGTTTGCCTTGTGATAGAATATTAAGGTCAAAAGTTAAAAAGTATCAGTAATGGGACAATTCCAATAAAAATTTAAAATCGTCCACTTTGAAAGCTATTTGTGTAGTACTTCGCCCTCCACAACACCTATCAACTAGAAGAAAATTAATGATGTATCACTAATGAAGGGCTGTTCCCTTTACTTTGGTTGTTTCCTTCGGTACAGGTAATGTTATCAATTATGTTTTCCGAAGCGGTAATCACTCCAAAGACCCTTGTGTCAGTCAAAGTGGGTTCTATATGTCTTACAATGTCACTTTCTGTTTATTCCAATTTGGAAAAGTTTGCTCTTTAAAATAATGTCAGTCGTTGAAGACGTTTGTAGCTCAAAAGATGAACATAAGCACGATCTTCACCCTGACCTATCAATTCCACAAGCTGGAAATCATATAGAAAAAATATAGTTTGAAGTTTAAATAGTGAACAATTAAATAAATTACTATAACAATAAAAATTAAAAGAACAAAATTCGAATCTAATTAAAGAAAAAACAAATTCTAGTATATTACTATAACTCTCTTCGACAAGCTTTTATAATTTGGAATGTATTCATAATATCCTTACCAAAAATAATACATTACTAGAAAACTGCCAAAAATCGTCCAAGAAAACGGATCGAAAATATAAGAAAACCGATCGATTTCCAACCGATTTAATTCGTCAAAAAAATAGTGGTCGCTAAGGTATGGTGACCAAAGACGGTCGTAATTTTCGTCCGAAGCCGGTCGGTTAATTCAACCAAAGCTTGACCACTTTATCTGACAATTTTTGTTGAAAAAATAAATATACCGACCGAAATCGGTTGGTAGTATGTAAATTATTTTTTATTTATTTTCAAAATAGCGACCAGTTTCGGTCGGAAATATAATTATTTCATAATTTTGCATTTCTTTTTAAATTTTAACAGACCGACCGAAATCGATCGGAATAATTAAAAAATAAATAAATAAAAAAGGTTATTTTTCGACCGACTTCGGTCGGTAATTTCAAATTTCTGCAGATTGCATAATAAAATTATCGACACAAGTCGGTAGGAAATTATGAATTTCTGGGTTTTAATATGAGAATTCCGACAGAAATCGGTCGGAAATCGATCGGTTTTCTAGGTAAAAACCTGGCAGAATATGGCTGCTTTTAAGCTACACCACCTGCCAATTATAACCAATAACCATCCTATAATGGCACCATTACATTGCTGCCATTCAACCACAATTAACCAACAACAACAATAATTAACCAACACCTACCACAACAACAACCACAACAACAACAACAACAACAATACAAATATTCAATAACAAAACAATATCAACAATACAATTATCATTCAAAACTATTCCAACTAAATATTCACAAGTTTAAGACTTTCTTTAGCAATACACATCATTCAATGAGTGTTTTGTACTATATCATCTCCATCTCCATCTCCATTACTAGAACCTTCATCGTCGGCATGGTTCGAAGGATCACGACGAGAAGGAGACACATCTGGGGAAGGCTCACGAGATCGGGGAATGGGGAAAGCACCACTAGCAAGAAGATTGGCCAGCTGACCTGAAGGACGTTAAATTATAGGTCCCTTTTTTCTAGCTGAACTTGAAGGGTATCAAGTTGTTTATCTCTCTTTTGTTCTCTAGCCTTTGTCTTTTCAAGCTCTGCTGTTAGCTGTAACGACCCGGCCGGTCGTTTTGAGAGTTGTAGTCCTGTTCTCCCATTCTGTTCATTCCTTGCTTAATTGTTGTTATGTGACTTTTCGGGGCAGTTGGTTCGGGTTCGGAGAGATTTCGGAATGAATTGAGACACTTAGTCTCAAGGTTGGAAGCTTAAGTTGAAAAGGTTGATCGGATGTTGAGTTATGTGTAGACGACTCCGGAATGGAGTTTTGATGGTTCCGTTAGCTCCGTTGGGTGATTTTGGACTTAGGAGCGCGTCTAGATTGTAAACTGGAGGTCCTTAGTTGAATTATGCTTGAAATGACGAAAGTTGGAAATTTAGAAGTTTGACCTAGAGTGGACTTTGTGGATACCAGGATCGGAATGGGGTTCCAGGAGTTGGAGTAGGTCCATGGTGTCATTTGTGACTTATGTGCAAAATTTGAGGTTAATCAGACTGATTTAAAAGGTTTCGGCATCGTTTGTAGAATTTGGAATTCCTTGGTTTCAATAGGCTTGAATTTTGTTACGATGCGTGTTTTTGATGTGGTTTGATGTGGTTCGAGGGCTCGACTAAGTTCGTATCGTGTTTTACGACTTCTTGGTATGTTCGGTGGAGGTCCCGGGGGCCTCGGGTGGAGTTCAGATGCTTAACGGATCGAAAATGAGACTTAAAGCATTGATGAAGCTGGGAGTCTTCTAGTGTGATTGCACCTGCGAGGGGATTGGCCGCAGGTGCGACTGGAGTGGCGCAGAAGCAAGATTGGTCTGGCCTTGGTGGTATCACAGGTGCGGAAGGAGGAGTGCACCTACGAGTCCGCATAAGCGAAATTGTTGTCGCAAGTGCAGAATTTGGAACTTGACTCTGGGCGCGGAGAAGTGGACGCAAGGCCGCAGGTGCGAGACCTTGGCCGTAGAAGCGGCATGTCGGGGGTTGAGTGTAAGTCCACCGGTGCGGATTTTTAAACGCAAAAGTGGTGCTGCAGAAGCGACTAAATGGACCGCCGAAACGGAGCCACTAGTAGTGCATATTAATGTAAGGGTTCATGATTTTTCTTCATTTTTGAACATTCCAAGCTCGAGATTAGGCGATTTTTGAAAGGATTTTCGAGGGGTTTCTTGAGGTAAGCTACTTGTGGTTAAATTTATGCAATAATTATGTTTCCCCATTGATTTTCCCACCTGGATTGTGTGATTTTGACGTGTAATTTGGGAGTTTGAGGCTACAGATTTGGAGAGTTTAATTGGGGATTTGGAGGCCGATTCGCGAGGCAAGGCATGTTGCAGTAGGGATTTGCACCGTTTGCAGTAAATAACAGTTCTAAACTTGGTTCTGAGAGTGTGAAACCCCGTATTTCATGTTATGTGATTGGTGTTGAGGTGACGCATTGCCAGGTGACAGGCCTGTAGGCGTGCACTGTAAGAATTGTGACTCGGTTGATTTCCAAGGAGCTGAATAATTGATTAAGCTTGCTGTTACCCGTATTTTTACCATGTGATAGAACAATTGAGCTGTCAATCATGTTAGAAATTCCATTTAAGATACTTGTTGAACTATTTTCTTAACTTGCCATTTTATACTCAGTCACAACTATTGTTTGCATAATATGTCTCGGTCTCTGTTGTCCTTATTTGCTACGTTATATCATTATAGTTTGGGCTGAATAACATGATTCTGGGCCGAGAGATTGAAGAGATTAGTGACTGAGGATTTTATTGTGAGTGATATTTATGAGATCGGGCTGCACGTCGCAGCATGCTTGATTAAATGATGCTAGGATTTGGCTTATTATAGCGCTTGGGTTGGATCGGCCCCTCCGAAGTCTGCCCACCCACAATGGGCGCAACGCTAAAGTTATGACATTTGGGCTGGATCTGCCCTGTTTTATTTGCATGTGACCTAGTCTGCCCTAGGCTGGATCTGCCCTGTTATGCGTTAAGTTTTGTTGTGAAATCTGAAAGCATGTCTAAGTTCTTGTTGGAAGCATGTCTAAATTCTTGTACTACCTTAACTTGTAGAATATTAATATCTAAGATATCATTGTCATATTTTCTGTAACTTTCCGTACTGTTAAATATTGAAAGTGGACCGTAATAATTGGACTTGTCACTACTTTTAATGTAAAGGTTAGATTTGTTACTTATTGAGTTGGTTGTACTCACACTACACCCTGCACCTCGTGTGCAGATCCAGGTGTTTCCGATCATGGCGGTTGCTGACTTGTAGAGTCCAGACCTTCGGAGATCATCGAGGTAGCTGCTTGGCGACCGCAGACCTTGACTTTCCTCCTTTATCTTTCAGCTTATTTATTCAACATTGCTTATTAGACAGTGTACCAGACTTTGTCTTTTTCGTAGATGCTCACGTACTCAATGATACCTCAATTTTGGGAGGAATTTATGTATTGAGTTATGATTTCCTATTCCATTTCAAGATAATTTCCTTGATTTAAATTGTTTTAGTATCTTTCAAAGATTTAAAGTGTTGGAAATGTCTAAATAGTCGGCTTGCCTAGTACCATGATAGGCGCAATCACGACGGGTTGGTTTTGGATCGTGACATCAGCTTTGCGATTTTCTTCTCCATAGAGAGAGAGAGAGTCGACCTATCAATTGCCTCGCCCCGGGCGGAAGTCCCTATACCTTGCAATCCAGCCCTGTAGCTCCGAAATGATCTCTCTGGAAGGCCGTACGTTATCCCCTTTTTAGGACCACCGACAATATCCAACCATAACTTCTGCGCTTCTTCGTCTGAAAGGGTTGTCGCCACGTTGCTCATTCGGTGGCAAGCTCTAAGTGTACTCCTCCACATTAGTCTTGTAGCGACCCTTTATTTAGAAGATAGAAAATTATTAACTACATAATATTATAAACATTAATTTCAAGTTATAGTAATTATGAAACTTACATATGTAGTCTCTGCCTGGTCCTCGACCCATCTAGTTCGATTTATTGGTGCCTTCTTCTTCCGGATGTGAGTCTCCATGAAGAACTCATCATGAGTCATTTTCCTCCCATATTTTTTCCTACGAATATAATAAAATATGTTAACTAAATTATATATAAATATAGTTTGATTAAAAAAATTAAATATTTTAAGAAATTACCAGTAGCCTCCTCGCAGTCCCATGCTCCTTGCACCCACACAATGCAAGGAGCCACCCTTCTCAGATGCTCGAGCCTTCTTTCCCTGTTCACCCCTCTTCTCGAATTTCTTAATAGTCCACTACCTTAGAAGATCCTCCAATATGTGCGGTAGAACCCATGAAGGCTTCTTGCCCTTCTTCTGAGCAGAACAGAAGGAATCAGATAGTCACTTACGACATTTGAACTAATAATTTGCAAGAATAGCACTGTTATGCTGGTCCTCCCAGGCACACTTAGTCTGAAAATGAAGTGTGTAATGTTAGATGAAATTATTGTTAATATAATTATTAAATAGATAAGAATTGTATTAAAACCTTAAATTGGTTGAAAATTTACTCCACGAGCTTTGGTGTAAATTCACTCTAAGTCGCATAGGGTGCATCATACAACCGGACAAGAGCTTCAGTGATTATCTTTGTAGTCTGATGACTAGGTATGAACCTGCAACATAGCAATTACATTAAGTAAACACGACTAGCTATTATAATTTAGCAAAAATAAAGAAGTAATAAATAAATCTTACCTATTGCCCATAGGCCTGATGATCATCCTATGATAACGACCATGCCGCACTTCCTCTGGATCATCATCCTCCGATGAATCTGATGCGTGTGTAGAAGGGGAGGCATCTAGCTCAGCGCTACTATCTGGAAGGCGAAGTCTAGAAATGCTAGGAGACGAACTCGGTGGAGAGGGAGACGGGGGAGCTGATGAAGATGGATGCGATCTAGACCCCTGCTGCGATCCAGACCACTGCTGCGATCCGGGTGGCTGAAATCTAGATGGATGTGATCCAGCTGGTGGTGAAGCAAATAGAGCAGATGATAGGCGTATCACCATATGGCCCTGTGACTACTAACTCGATGGACCCATGTAACTATATGTAGGATCATGTGGAGGAAGCGGGTATAGCCCTATGACGGAGAATGGTAAGAATACTGCTGGAGGGCAAATGGTAGGTAGTCTGATGAGTAAATAGATGTGGTAGAAAAGATGTGTGCCTAGAAGATTGCTGTCGACCATCAGCAACGGAGGGATGCAAGTGTTGAGTGGAAGGAAGTGAGGATGTAGCACCATCCTCATGATCAATAGGCCTCTTATCCTTCCTAGACCTACCTCGACCCCTACCAGTCATCTGCATAAATTAAAGAAAATGTTAGAATTGAGAATATAAATCTATATAAGTTGAGAGCGCTTGAAAGAACTAACATGCTAGTCGTCTTCGAAGTATCCTTCCTCGTCCGAAAATTCTTCCTCTTCACTTATTTCATTTTCATCAGCTGATTCTTCATCCTCATTTTCTATGATTGTTATTTCCTCCATATCAACTTCTTCTAATATGCGTTGAGGATGCTCTAAGTCATTTTCTAACTGATCATCTACCATTTAATTAACACTTGAGGTTTCGTTTTGGTAAGAAACGTCTAGCACATTCTCAACTTACACCCTATCAACAGACTTAGTTTTGATTACAACCAACCAATAAGCCTTATCCCTTTGCAATGGATATGGAGCATAATACACTTGCCTAACTTTTTCTGCAATTATTAAAGGATCATAGCAATCATACTCCCTTTTTTATTAACCTCAATTATGTTGTACTGTGAGTATATATTTGTACCTCTTCTAGGTGTTGGGTCAAACCATTTGCATCGAAAAAGTATGATCTTCTTATTTGGCCAACCTGAATATGCTAGAATCTCTTTGATCACACCATAATAATCATTTTTCCCATCTTGGTTGCCTTCACCACCTTTGACACACACCCCACTGTTATTGCATTTTTTTTCTTGGAGCATTTCTCGGTGTGAAATTTATAATCATTTAGAAAATATTTAGACATAGTTGTAACCGTAGGTGCAG
Organism: Nicotiana obtusifolia; assembly: GCA_002018475.1. NCBI lineage: Eukaryota > Viridiplantae > Streptophyta > Magnoliopsida > Solanales > Solanaceae > Nicotiana > Nicotiana obtusifolia. The sequence continues at coordinate 109,231 of MCJB01021291.1, read as the reverse complement.
GTCCCCAAGATATATCTTTCAAAAATTGATTAACACCATTATTTGGTTACTGGCCTACATGTAGTGTTAAATAAATCAAAAGTGAGTAAGTATATTCACAAGTGATCAAGTATATATATTCATATGTGAAAAAGTATGTAAGATGCGCTTACACACTGTTTAAACCATGCTTCAATTGTAGAATATACAACATCATGTCCAAATTGACTCACGAAGTCACTGAGCGACATATTGAAAATTTTGTTAGTTGCATCAACCGAATTAGATAGTAGTCTATGTAAATTAGTCTTACGTCAACACTTAATTAAGAAAGGGTAGAATTTTCGGACAATTTAGCAACACATGATTTGGAGCTGATTTGTATTCTATACTACTTAGGCCCCTTTTTGATCGATATTTAGAACCTCGGCTTGGTTGATTGAATATGGACATTGGTGGGTATAATGGATCATTCTCAATTACGACATTATGCCGATTGGGCCTATTTCTAGCACATGGCACATGACTGTCGAAGTAGTAAGAACAAAAATGGGCATTTTTCTTTGCAAGATAGGCTTCGTATATGGATCCTTCAATCCTATTCCTTTTTTTAACAAATATCTTACACTTACCGATAGTCCTGCACATTGTCATATTAGATGATAACGTTAAATTACTAGAATGAATCAAGGTTTGATCATTACCTCTCGAATGGATACATCCACCTGTATTGAACCGGTCCTCTAAGTCGCGCCTCGTGTACAAGGTGAATTGGAAGGTATTGCATCACATCAAGAAACCACATGGAAAAATTCTTTCCAGCTTATTACTGATTACAGGAATATTCCGATTCATTTGAAATAGGTTTTCTTCCCTTAATGTGGTAGAACATAAGTCTTTGAAGAAGAAACTTATCTCTGTGATGGGTTTTCAGATATTTTTAGGCAAACCAAAAAATGCAATAGGGATTAAGGTATCCTTGAAGATATGACAGTCATGACTTTTCATATGAGTCAGCTTTCCTTCAACCATATCGGCACGTTTTTTCAGGTTCGAATCATAGCCCTCAGACATCTTTGGGTTTGTAACCCACTCATAAATATTTTGTCTTTATTCCAAAATGAATGTGTAGCTGGCCTTGGGCTTGAACACCTTACCATTGTTCGTATACTGCAAATGTAATTCAGGTTGTTCTTGTAAGTCCAGTCTAGCCTTCGGGTTATCTTTTGTCTTATTTTTATCATCCATTACTGTGTTGAAAAAATTGTCAAAATAGTTCTTCTCAATATGCATGACATCAATATTGTGTTGGAGAAGATTATCCTAATATGGCAACCCCAAAATATGTTCTGTTTTGTCCAATTATGAGTAACACCATATCCAGAAAATCTAGAAGATGGAGCCTCGGTAACCTTAGTGAAGTTCTGAACCCTATCCCAAATTTCCTCAGCAGACAAAATTGGAGGTGGCAAATCATGTTCAACTATATTCTTTTCGAATGCATTCTTCATCCTTCTAATCTCATGATCAACTGGCAAGAATTGACAATGACAATCAAACCATGACTGCTTTCGGCCATATCTTAAAGTGAATGCTTTACCATTTTCTATGCAGTAAGGACATGCTAACTTTCTAGTAGTCATCCACCCAGACAACATTCTATGCAGGAAAATTATTAATGGTCCACACTAAGTTAGCACGCAAGTTGAAATTTTTCTTAGTTGATATGTCAAATGTCTCAACTCCATCCTACCACAATTGTTTTAGCTCATCAATCAGAGGTTGCAATATACATCAATCAAACTCTTTGGATTGCGGAAACTAGGAATAACACAATTTAAGAAAATATATGGACAAGTTATACACATTTCAGGCGGAAGATTATACGGCGTAATAAAGACTTGCTAGCATGAATATGGTGTTGCAGAAACAAAAAATGGCGTGAGACCATCAGCACACAAACCCAACCGAACATTCCTCTGTTCATAAGTATAATCCAGATACGTCCTATCAAAATGCTTTAAAGCTTCCCCATCTGAAGGATGACACGTAACACCAGGCGGCTTCTATTTTCATAGTGCCATCTCATATGAGGAGTGGAACTCATCGATGCGTACAACCTCTTTAATCTAGAATATAAGAGGTAAATAATGCATCGACTTCACAACAACCTTCTTCCCGCTGGAAACCTGCTTAAAATGAGGTTTTTCAAAAAATTTATAACTTTCTAAATTTGCATCACCCTTATAATACAACATGCAACCATCTTCACAACAATCGATTCTCACAGACGAGAGTCCTAACTTAGAAACTAATCTTTTAGCCTTATAGAAATCTTCAGGTATATTGAAAGTTGGGCCAACTAGTTCACTCATAATGCCAATGAAAGAATCCATTCCCACTTGAGAAATATTAGTTACTGATTTGATACTTAATAATCTAACCGCAACAGACAACTGAGAGTACATACTCCCTTCACTTAGTGAACGACTAGCGGCCTCTAACTGTTCATAAAAATATTTTGCCTCTTCGTTAGGATCTTGTTCAACACTTTCATGGGGTTCAAACTCGAAGTGCATTCCAGAAGCATCCGCAACCATTTCATAGTATCTAGGATGTTGAACGTTATTATCCACCGACCTACTACTTTTACCAACAACTATGTTATGAAATACACCATCACTACCGTCAACCTCTCCATGATTAGTCCACACAAAATAATTATCCATTAACCCTTTTTTATAAAATATGAGTCTTAACATCCTCCGATCCAAAAAAATGCAAACGCTTGCACTTCACACAAGGACACCTAATCATTCCTCCGATTTGAAATGGTTCAAGTGAGTAATAAATTCATTAACCCCTTCTATAAATTCTGCCCTAAAAAATCGACGATTAGGATAAAACCTATTATACATCCAACTACGATATTCCATCTACACAGAGAACAAATAAATTGCATATTATATTAATTTGAAAGTTCACATATATCCCTAAATAAGTTCTTTTAAAATTCAACTAAAAGAAGTAATTTGAAAGTTCGCATATATCCCTAAATAAGTTCTTTTAAAATTCAATTAAAAGAAGTAATTTGAAAGTTTATATATATCTCTAAATAAATTCTTTTAAAATTCAATAACTTTGTCTTAAGTCATGCATATAACTTTGTTCTTAAAATAAAATTAAAAATTTAAATATTTAATTAAATCTATCATAAGTTGTAATCCTAGCATAATCTTAATCTTCTAACATAGTAATTCTAGCATAAACATAATCAATAGGAGTAAACCCTAAATTTAATTAAACATTAACTAAATCATAATTTATAAAATTAAAATTACTTAAATTCAAAAATATAGATAACTAACCTTGAAATGGTAGGAGAAGGGGTTTGATTTTGGGTGGCGGAGGATGACCAATGTGCTGTGGTTGCCGGCGGAGCAGTGGTGGCGGAGGAGGCAGTGGGTGCTGGCGGAACAGTGGCACAGGAGGGAAGGGAGACTTCTAGGTGCTTTGTTTTTGGGTGAGGAGGGAGATAGAGAAAAGAGGAAAATGGGGAAGAACCCGTCTGTGGTAGATCTAAATTGAAAATATCCGACCGAAATCGGTCGGAAAATTCAGTCGGTAAATTTAAGTGGCCTTTGACTGTTTGACCACAACCATTCCAACGAAAATAGGTCGGTAATTTAATTTTAAATTTAAAAAAGAAATTATTTAACTTAAAAATCGACCAAAGTCGGCGAGTTTTAGCCAGGATACAAATTAATTATAAGTACTATATAATATATAATTAATTGTGTATGTGTATATATATGTATATATTCACACACACACACACACATATATATATGTGTGTGTGTGTGTATGTATATGTGTGTGTGTGTGTGTGTATGTATGTGTGTGTGTGTGTGTGTGTGTGTATAGATAGATAGATATATATACATACATACTCTCCAATCGTGTGATTTGACCGAGTATATATTGTTATTGCAACTTAAGTTTTAATATAGCACTACATCTTATAGCACTATACATTTTGTTTTTAAATGTGTTGTAGCGTATTGGATGCCGATTATTAGACTCACCTCTCCAACATTAAAACTCATATATATTTAATTTACTAAGGTCGTCAGTACGTCCCAAGTCGGTCGGTTTTAGCCAAGATCCAAATTATAGGAACTATTTAATATTTAATTAGTTTTGAATGTGTATACACACACACACACACACATATTCTCCATCCGTGTGATTTGACCTAGTATATGTTGTTGTTCCTACAACTTAAGTTTTAATATAGCACTACATCTTATAGCACTATATATTTTGTTTTTAAATGTGTTATAGCGTGTTGGATGCTGATACTTAGACTCTATCACTCAAACACTAAAACTCAATATATATTTAATTTACTAATGCCATCAGTACGCCCGAGTCGGTCTGTTTTAGCCAAGATCCAAATTAAGTACTATTTAATATTTAATTAATTTTGTATGTATATATACATACACACACATACATACATACATACATACATACATACATACATATATATATATATATATGTTATCGTGTGATTTGACCAAGTATATGTTGTTGTTGCTACAACTTAAGTTTTAATATAGCACTAAATCTTATAGCACAATACATTTTATTCTTAAATGTGTTATAGAATGTTGGATACCGATACTGTGTCAATTGATCAACTGATGAAGTATCCGAGCAAAGTACTAATAAGGTAATCGAGAATAAAACATTCAAGACTGTGTCAATTGTACACATCTTGGAGCATCTAGTCATTCATTATACCGGAGCATCTAGTCACTTAAACTCTAAGATTTATTTTCTTATTTAGTCATCGATCAAGCATTCGAGTATGAACAGTTGAGAATAAATCATCAACGCTAGTCATATGTATGTAAGTGTAAATTATCATAAATGAAATAAAATCATACACTCTATTAGAATCTATTACATGTATACAGATATGAAGTGTAATATATACGAAAGCACACAGATGATAAACATTATATATATAATTGATCGAGTTTAATTGATATAGTCGTTGTATCGAACATGCTATGATATATATGTCTCTGTGTGTGTATTATATATATAATTTATATTGTTATATATATATATATATATATATATATATATATATATATATATATATATATTATACATAACAATAATTTATAAGTGGTTGACTATTTTTGACCACTAATATCGCCGGAAATCGATCGGTATATTCATAATAATTTTAAAAATTTCTTTTTGTTATGGGAAAAAAATAATTGAGCCAGGGCAAGAAAAATTAAATCAAAATTTTCGACCGAATTCGATCGGTACACTGGAATTTTTTTAATTAAACTTTTTTGTGGTAGATAATATGCAAGTCTGAACAGGTCTTGGTCAAATATTGATCAATATCCGACCGACATAGGTCAAAATTGTTATATGTGTCAGACAAAGCATTGTTTCTTTATCGTGGGACCACTTTTCCAACCGAAAGTGGTCGGTATTTTTTAGTAAAAATTTTTATTTGACTTTTGCGACCAATCTAGATATTTTCCGACCGCTTTCGGTCGGTTTCCTTTTCCGACCGATTTCGGTCGGTATGGTTTGGACGGAATTTGGAGATTTCTAGTAGTGATACTTAATATTTTTTTTTTCATATAAAACACTAAACAATCACTTAAAACTCTTATCTTTATTTGATTTTGCAAATGGTTTCGGCCAACTTCATCGCCCAAGAAAATAATGAAAGAAAAAAAATAGTAAGACAACTTGCCAAGGAACTAAGAGCCCATTTGGACATAAGATTTTTCACTTTTTTTCTAAAATTTTTTATTTTTTTACGAAATCAATGTTTAGCCAAAATTTTAATTTTCACTTGAAGAAGAATTTTGGAATATGTCAAAATTTTGAAAAACTTCAAAAAGCTATTTTTCAAATTTTTCACTCAGATCACTCACAAAACTTCAAAAACAACCCAAAATTATATCCATGTCCAAACACATTTCACTTGAAAAAAAGTTTTACTTTTTTTTTTTGGAATTTTACAATTCTTATGACCAAACGCCCACTAAGTTAAAGGAAAATTTATAGTTGTGCTGCCCCGAGCTCCAGTTCGAACCCAAAACTTTCCTAAAGAACAAAAGGACTTGACCAGGAGAGCAAGCGCGATGTCAGTAAAAAACAGTGTCATTTTAACTTAAGACTAATAACTTTTTTACATATCAATAATTTACACATATTTTTGCCAACAAAGCGGTGTCATCTGACACCGCTTCCACCTAGGTGCATCCGCCCTTGGGTGCTTCCCATCCCCAACGGACCCTGTATAAATGCGGGATACTTTGTGCACCGAGCTGCCCTTCATTATGGCCAAACTAATATTTGCGATCTCTAACTTCCAGTCATTAATCTTTAATTTTCACAGTTTTTTTCCGAATGAAATTTATATTCAAACACAACAGAAATAATTTCTACATTTATTTTTCAATTTCAAACACTTCTTTCAACTTCAACTCAAACATTGGGCTAACACACATTATTCTCAATCTCTATCATATCTATCCGTGAATTCTCATTTTGAGCTTGTTTAGCCTCAAAATCGGATAGCAATTGAATTTATAAGTGGTTTTAAGGATACGTGGATAAATTTAACACAAAGGGATGGATTGAACTATAAGTAAAGCAAACATCAATAAAGTGAATTCAAACCGTGTGACTTGAACAGTTATAGCCTTGAGAAATATACCTCACTTGTACTGAATACGACCCAAATAATGTCTAATATAGAAGAGCATTAGCTTGTAGAAAGAAATTAATATTATAATGCTTTTGGGATGCGTGTTGCAACGTGTATTATAAATAATTAGACCCCCTTTATATAGTAGGGGAGTCCTACTTTAGGTACAACTCTATATAAGGTAAAAGATCTCATGATTTGCTAATTAAGCGGTTTCATTCATACGTGCCGAGATTCTCGCCGTGATGCGCGACCGGTTACGGATATTTCGGCCCTTATGTTATTTTAGTTCGATGATGTTCTCTCGAGCTAATTCAGAGTTAGAGTCAGTTCCGGAGTCACATACTCGTTAATCTTTGAAGGCGCATGTTCTAACCTCGTACCTAGGTTCGATGGAACCTGGGGTCGATCTTCAATCTATTACGTTTCGGTTCTGACCCATCATGTAATAGATGGGTCCGGTTTCGGCCGTATACAAATAGTCCCCTCATTTTTCGGAGTGTAAACAACGAGAAACGATATGAGCCCCTGATCTTGATCTCGATACTTCGCTTCAGAAACGACAAAAATAGACAAAACGTCTCGTCAGTCGCATCTTAATGGCATTAAATGTTCGTCAGTCGATGATCGGTCGATACAGACTTTGAACCGTCATTTGAGTACTATATATACTCCATCTTTCATCCATTCAAACTTTACGTTTAAACCTCTTCTACTCTTGTTCTTTAAAATTTTTTTGCATTCTCTAACACTTGTACCACATTTCTTGAGGTTTTTGCAAGAACCTTCGCTCGTCTTCATTCCAAAACATTAGCGTAATCTTTTAACTTCCTCTTCTTCATCTCTATTCAGAAAAAATGGCGAAAACTTCTTAGACAGTTCCACAAAAAGAAACCGCCTCTTCATTACAGCCGGCCGGCGAGGAAACAACGGCGGAACCTCACCCTGAAGTGTTTGTTCCTGGTGGGTTCTCGATCGATGCTGATTCAAGATTGAAAAGACTTCCTCGGTACCGGGTCGATGCAAGCTGGTCTCGAGATATATATGCTCGATCACCAACGGTCTCCTCTCCAAAGTCAAAGAGGATTGCAACTGGGTTAATAAACACGTGGTGGTGCCCACGCCTGAGGAAGAGATTACTACCCACGTGGAGGGTTTTTTAAGTGTTTGCACTTATCCCTTCACGTTGGGCCCCTTGGACCTGGTCATCATCGACTTCTGTAAGAGGTACGAGGTGACCCTTGGTCAAATCCATCCCTCTTTCTGGAGGATAGTAATTCTCCTCCGCTTCTTCGTAAACAAAATCGAGGGGTGTCCCTTAACCCTCGATCATATCATGCTCATGTACAGTCCCCGCCTCTATCGAGGGGGATTAATAAAGCTTGCCCGCCGGGCTAGTAAGGCCCCATTCTCGAGTATAGACAAGGATCGGGACCGAGGCTGGTTGGGCCGATTCGTTCGGGTGAAGACCTCGGATTTAATCCCGGCCGAGGACATGGCATTTCCTGAGAAATGGAACATGAAAAGTAAGTATAACTTTGCCTTAAAGATTTCGTTTATTGTTTTTTTCTTTTTCCTCACTTCTAATCGATGTTTTGTGGTGCAACTGTTACTCGAATGCCGAATGCAGTTCCTCGACTCAAGGAGTGGGTTGAGGACCTTGTGTCACAGAAACATTATTCCAAGTGCGCGTGGCACAAACTGTCAAAGGGCCGGTGGTTGGCCCATTCCCATGGTAAGTTTCCTTTTCAGAATTAATAATATTTGATTTTTTCCTCGTGCCGTTGAGTTCTTATTAGTTCTTTTTTCTTTTGTAGGTTTTCCCAAGGATGTTGCTATGAGACCTCTATCAGGTGATGAGGATATGCCTCTCGATCCTCTACTTCGAGGCAAGGTGATGAGAAGAAAAGGAAGAGGGACCCGAGTTCTCCAAGCTCAGAAAAGAAGAAAACAAAAAGAAGTCTGGTGCGTAAACCTAAGGGTAGCACCAATGCTCGGGCACCCTCTTTGGACTCACTCCACCGGCTCAAGCATGAGTCAGAAGAAGAAGAAGAGAAATCCAAACTGATGGCCCATGTGCAGTCAAGGCTTGAGGTATGAGGGGCCCCCCAACAGGTGAGGGCTGAAACTGAATTACCTCGACTCGGGGAGGTCGATGAGGGAGCTTTAGCCGAAGCTTCCGACCCAGAAGGAGGCGAGACTGCTTTGCCTCGAGATAGGGAAGCTGATAACAAGATCATATTTGGTTCTTCACGGACAGCAGATAGTGCTCCGAAGGGCATACTGGGAGTGATAGACCTCTCCGGTTCGCCATTATTTACTGAGTCTATGATCACCGATGCTCAGGTGCTGAAAGAACGACCCAACGAAGAGCCAAAAGGGGCGGTAGACTCCTTTCAAAACTTCTTTGTTGGCATAGACTCTACAGCTACGGAGGACATCACCGAGTTGGATGATATACCGGTGCCGAAGAAGAGTCCATCATCGGGGATAAGTGGAACTGCCTCGAGCCCAAAACTAGTCAACCGATTCCCAGCCCCGAGTTTGAATCCTGACCGTGAGAATTCAATCATTATATCCATTTCAGAGGATGCTCGGGTTCTTTCTGCTCTCGTGAGGGTGGCCAGTTACTTTCGATGCTTGGTGACCGAGGAGGATCAGGCCAAGATGAATGAGGTGGAAGTGCCTTGTTTATTCAACGAAGCGCAACAGGCATTAAATCGAGTAATGTCAGATACCTCCTAATAATTTCTAGTGTGTACTTAGATTATTTTGTAGATGATCGTAACTCCTCCTTCTGTGTTTGTAGGCTTCGGTACTCCACCATGAAACATTCCTCCAATACCGGGAAGAACTGAAGCAGTACGAGGCAGAGATCCGAGGGCTCACTAAGAAAAGAGATGATTACAAACTTCTTAGTGAGCAAAGAGAAGGGGAGGCTAAGGGCCTCCGGGCTGAGTTAGAGGTGGCTCGGAAAGAGCATTCCGACCTGGTTGAGCAGGTAAGAAGAATTTTTGAATTTAGTGATGACGAATCGGTCACGGTGACTAACGGTCCAAACCAGCAGGTCCAGCAGAAGATCGATAAGATCGGACAACTTCGGGAAGAGGTAGATGCGGTAAAGCCTAAAGCCGAAGAATGGAAAAAGAACATGGACTGCCTGGCCTCAGAAAAGGAGACTGCCTGAGCCCAACTGGCTATGACTAAAGTCCAGCTCTGAGGTATAAAGAAGAATTCCTTGGTGCAGGCACAGAAGATCGAGTAGTACCGGTCCCAGTTGAATTCAGCTATCTCTGATCGAGAAAATCTGGCCACTGAGCTCGAAGCGGCCAAGTCGGAGGCCAAAGTAGTTAAGGCCAATGGCGATGAGATGGTGGCCATTTATAAGGTCGACGCTGAGGCTGCTCAGGTTCGAGGAAAAGACATCACCGAGCATGCTAAATGGCAATCTCGAAGGGAGGCCCTCGAGGAAATCCATGCTCGGGGTTTTGACCTATCAGCTGAGATCGGAATGCCAAGGAGCTCGAAGCTGAGGCTAAAAGGCTAGATTATACCGAGGATGATAATGACTCCGAGGGTTTAAGCGAGTCTGAAGGCGGGGAAGATCCCGAGGGTGAAGACGCTGCCCCCGATGAGGACCAGGCTACTTAGGCCTTTAGATGTTTTTGTTTTTTGTTTTTTTCATTTTTGTTAAGGCCGTTTGGCGTTTGTAAAAAATTTCATCGGGTTGTTTGGCCCTTGTAAAATAATTTTCTATAAATATATAAGGCTTTCTTTCCCTTTCATGGCTTTCAAATTTTTTCTTTTGCTTTATTATTTATATTCACAAAGATCAAAAATGCCTTAGCACGAAATAATTAGGTTATGTTCGAAGACTCAGACAAACCTTGCCTTTACATTATTCCGTTTTAAGGCATTTTGGGGGTTCGATGTTACTAGAAACTTCCTCCCAAAGTAAGTAGTTGAGATTATAGTTCGCCGAGGGTTGCCTTTAGAACCTGTTATGAAAATTATCTTTTCGAAGGCCTTGTTTTTATTACAGGTCTCGGATGTCTCCGAGCCGTGTTAATATAGTCGTAGCCTTTTAATTTGGGTGTCGCCTAATGGGCTTACTTTCTCGAGTTATCCGGGCTTACCTAAGATAACAGTCCCCGAGTGGGGATGGCCGTGGCCTTAATAATTCGGGGGTTGCCTAATAGGTCTTATGCCCCCGAGGTCTAATAGCTTGGACCATTCGAGTTTGTTTTCGGACGGCAGTCCCGAGTGAGAGAGTGATTGTTCAATCTCAGGTTAAAGCGGCCCTTGGGCTCGTTGCCTTTAGGGGATTGGAAGCAGGGAATTCCTTAAGAAATGTAAATAAAAAAAATTTAAAAGGCAAGATGATTGCAAGGAAGAAACTTCTCTTTTTCTTGTGTAAAACAGTCATACATGCATACTTGCTTTATGCTAGGGCTCGAGCAATCTATGCGGGCATGGTTTGTTTGACCGTTTGGCCCTTAGAATAAATCCTACCTATTAGAGACCCCTTCCACCACGAAGTAATTTTCTTGCTAAAGTCAATATCTAAGGGTAATGCCCCCTAGTATACGAAGTTAATCATAGAGAGAAGCTTCGGATACTGTTAATGTGATCTTCGACACCGATTCATGATCAGTCTTTGATTCTAAATTAGCACGATCCGCTGTTGCCTCGTTAAAAACCTTGCCGGAAAATCCATTTGGGACAAAACCAGTTCAAGGGAAAAAGAGTGCAACGCGTGCTTTTAGACCTAAAACTTTGTACTGCTCCTTGTCGGTCACCCGCAAGTGTTAGTCTGAAATATAAATAAAAGAAAATAAATGGGGTCGTACCTTAGCAGTAATATCGTTTTAGGTGAGTTATATTCCAATTGCTCGGTAGTTGTTCACCGTTCATCGTTCCGAGCTTGTAGGTTCCTTTTTCGGTGATTTCGACGATATGATACGGTCCTTCCTAATTTGATCACAACTTTCCCTCGCTCGGGTTTTGGGTGTTCAGTGTGACCTTTCTTAGCACTAAGTCCCCGACGTTGAAGTATCGAAGGTTTGCCCTTCTGTTGTAATATCTCTCAATCCGTTGCTTTTGGGTAGCGAACTGAACAAGGGAAGCTCGTTCATCCAACAGTTCCAAGCTCGTATTCATTGCCTCATCATTTGATTCCTTTATGACATATAGGAATCTGATACTTGGCTCTCCGATTTCGACCGGTATTAGAGCTTCGGCGCCAAACCAATGAGAATGGGGTGGCCCCAGTACTGGACTTTGAGGTCATACGGTATGCCCATAGGACTTCGGGTAGGATTTCCTTCCACCTTCCTTTGGCGTCGGTTAACCTCTTTTTGAGGTTTTGGAGTATGGTTTTGTTGGTCGATTCGGCTTGTCCGTTCCCACTAGGGTGATAAGGTGTTGACAGGATCCGTTTGATCTTATGATCCTCGAGAAACTTGGTCACTTTGCTGGTGATAAATTGTTTCCAGTTGTCACATACAATTTCGGAAGGCATTCCGAACCGACATATGATGTGATCCCAAATGAAATCGATGACTTCCTTTTCCCTGACCTTCTCATATGTCTGGGCTTCCACCCACTTCGAAAAATAATCAGTCATAAACAATATAAATTGAGCCTTACTTGGTGCCCATGGAAGGGGGCCAACGATGTCCATTCCCCCCTTCATGAACGGCCATGGTGATAAAACCGAGTGGAGCAGCTCCTCGGGTCGATGGATCATCAGAGCGTGTCTTTGGCATTCATCACATTTTCGAACGAACTCCTTTGCGTCTTTTTTCATGTCGATCCAATGCCGGCTCTGATTATTTTTCGAACTAGCGATTCGGTGCCCGAATGATTTCCACAGCTACCTCGTGGATTTTCCTCAAAACGTACTTAGTATCGCCCCACCCGAGACATATTGCAAGTGGGCCATCAAATGTTCTTTTGAACAAGGTTTCGTCTTCGGACAGGCTAAATCGGGCCGTCTTTGTACGCAGGGCCCTCGACTCTTTTGGATCTGAGGGCACTTTACTGGATCTGAGATATTCTACGTACTTATTCCTCTAGTCCCAAGTTAGGCTCATCGAGTTGATCTCGATGTGGCCGCCTTCCACCACTAATCTCATAAGTTGTATGACTTCTCCTGAGTTGAACTCATCGTCTTCGACCGATGACCCCAAGTTAGCGAGGGCATCGACCTCGCTATTTTGATCCCGAGGTATGTGTTGCAAAGTCCATCCGTTAAACCGATGTAATGTCACCTGTAATTTGTCCAAGTATCTTTGCATTCGTTCCTCTCTGACCTCGAATGTTCCATTGACTTGGTTTACCACAAGGAGGGAGTCGCACTTGGCTTCGATCACTTTCGCCCCCAAGCTCTTGGATAGTTCAAGGCCTGTAATCATGGCCTCATATTCGGCCTCGTCGTTAGTCAATTTGACGGTCTTAATAGATTGTCTAATTACATTACCTGTTGGTGGCTTTAATATGATGCCAAGTCACGACCCTTTTGTGTTTGAGGAGTCATCCGTGAAGAGGGTCCAGATTCTCGAGGAAATTCCTGAGTTAATCGACAACTCTCTTTCGACCTCTGGTATTGGCGCCGGTGTAAAGCCGGCCACAAAGTCTGCCAAAATTTGAGATTTAATCGCAGTCCACGGTTGATACTCAATATCATACACACTTATTTCTATGGCCTAATTGGCAAGTTGGCCCAAGATTTCGGGCTTATGCATAACCGTTCCTCAATGGGTAAGTAGTTACGACACATATGGGATGACATTGGAAGTACGGTTTTAGCTTCCTAGAGGCGCTTAACAAAGTGAGCACTAGTTTTTCCAGGTAAAGGTACCTAGTTTCAGCCTCACCTAAGGTTCTACTGACATAATAAATTGAAAATTGCGTACCTTGATCTTCCCGAACTAGGACTCCACTTACCGCTATCTCCGAGATCGCCAAGTACAAGTACAAGTACAGTTGTTCGTCCGCCTCCACTGTGTGAAGGAGGGGCGGGCTCGATAAATACCTTTTGAGTTCCTCCAAAGCTTGCTGGCATTCCGGGGTCGACAAAAATTAGTTCTTCTTCTTCAACAGTGCGAAGAATCAGTGGCTTTTGTCGGATGATCTCGAAATAAATTGCCCCATGGCGGCTATTCGCCCTGTTAACCTTTGCACGGCCTTTACGTTGTCCACAACCGTGATATCTTTGATGGCTTTGATCTTATCAGGATTAATCTCGATTCCTAGATTGGATACCATAAATCCGAGGAACTTACCCGACCCTATTCCAACCGCACATTTTTCTAGGTTCAGCTTCATGTTGTACTGCTTTAGTATACTAAATGTTTCCTGCAAATGTCTTCAATGATTCTCTGCTCACAGGGACTTAACTAACATGTCGTCAATGTAAACCTCCATTGATTTTCCTATTTGTTTCTCGAACGTCTGATTTACTAAGCGTCGGTATACGACACCAACATTTTTAAACCAAAAGGCAATACGTTATAACAGTATGTGCCATACTTAGTGATGAAGGAAGTTTTTTCCTGATCACCCGGGTCCATCCGTATTTGGTTGTACTCGGAATAGGCGTCGAGAAATTTGAGGGTCTCGTGGCCGGCCGTAGCATCGATCATACGGTCGATATTGGGCAAAGGAAAAGAGTCTTTGGGGCATGCTTTATTCAAATCTTTATTGTCTACACACATTCTTAATTTAGTACCTTTTTTTGGGACTACCACTACGTTTGCTAACCAATCCAGGTATTTAACTCCTGAATAGACCCTATTTAAGAAGTTTAGATACCTCATCCTTGATCTCGGACTGGGGTCTCCTCTTTTGTTTTACCGGATGAAACTTCGAGTCCAGGCTCAGCTTGTGAGTGGTTATCTCCGGTGGGATACCTATCACATCGAGGTGGGAAATTGAATGAGCTTTACCCTGATCTCGGAGCTTAGCCCCGTGCCCAGGTATACCTTTCGATAGGCGAAGTTCTCTCGCAATATGAGTTGTTCCAATTTCTCGATCGTCGATTTAGTGGCATCGAAATCATGGGGGGCTATAAAAGATCTGGGAATCCCATAATCATCATCCTCGACTTCCCTTTGTTTGTTCGAGTCTGCCGAAGATGGTATTAGTGATTACTATTTTGCCCCGTTTTTGACCACCTGGTTTAGGCCCTTCGATGTTGAAACTGTAGATGCCGGTGTCACCTCTTCAACTGCGAAAATTTCTTTTGCAGCCGGTTGTTCCCCGTAGATTGTTTTAACTCCGTCAGGTGTTGGGAATTTCAATGCTTGGTGCGGCGTCGAAAGCGCCACCATCATGTTGTGGATCCATGGCCAACCAATAGAGTGTTGTATCTCATGTCCCCTTAGATCAAATAAAATTTGGTCTCCTAGATGGTCCCCGCGGTGTTTACTGGTAATGTTATTTCGCCTTTAGTGGTCTCACATGCTATGCTGAATCCGTTTAGAACTCGAACTGCAGGCACGACTTGGTCTTGCAAACCGAGCTATTCCACGACCCTTGATCGAATGATGTTGGCCGAGCTACCTGGATCAATTAACACGCGTTTAACCCAAATTTTATTTACGAGTACAGATATTACCGGTGCATCATTGTAGGGTTGCACGATCCCTTCCGCATCTTCATCGTTGAAAGATAAAGTTCCTTCTGGTATGTAGTCCCGAGTTCGTTTCTCCTTAGTGATGGATACTTTAGTGCATTTCAACATCGTCCTCTGTGGAATATCAACTCCTCCGATGATCATGTTAATGACGTGTTGAGGTTCTTCTTGTTCTGCCTGTTTGTTAGAATCCCTGTTCCTGAAATGATTCTTGGCTCGGTCGCTCAAGAACTCCCGAAAGTGCCCATTGTTGAATAGATGAGCTACTTCCTCTCTCAGCTGTCAACAATCCTCCGTTCTGTGACCATGAGTGCCGTGATATTTGCACATCTGGTTAGGATCCCTTTGGGTTGGATCGGATTGTAGGGGTCGAGGCCATTTGGTATCTTTGATGCGTCCGATAGCCGATACAATGGCGGCAACATCGACATTAAAGTTGTATTCCGATAGCTTTGGTGCGTCTTTAGACCTGTCGAGGCCATTTTTGGTCATAAATCCCCGGCTGCTTTGACATCGGTCCTTCCTCCTTTCGTTTCCCATCGGGTTTGCCCAGACCCGCTACTTCTCCGATCTCCGTTATATGTTTGATACCTATCCCTATTTGGCCTCGGCTCGCGATCGATTTCTCTCTTGACTCTGTCGAAGGTTCTGACTGGATAGACTGACCCCAAAGGAGCCCCCGGTTGATCATCTTCGACTCTAATTTTTGACTGATACCAATAATGCACGTCGGGCCATGTAACAGTCGGATATTCTATTAAGTTCTGCTTCTGCCGCTGTGAAGCCACTGAGCTTCGACTGTTAAGTCCCTAGATAAAAGCTTGAACAACCAATCATCAGTGATCGGTGGCAGGTCCATCCGTTCCATTTGAAATCGAGATACGAATTCTCTGAGCATTTCATTATCCTTTTGCCTCACTTTGAAGAGGTCCGATTTCCTAGTTTCGACCTTGATAGCCCCAGCGTGTGCTTTCACAAAAGAGTCTACAAGAATAGCAAATGAGTTAATAGAATTAGGGGGTAAGTTGTGATACCATATTATGGCTCCCTTTGACAAGGTTTCTCCGAATTTCTTCAGTAAGACGGACTCGATCTCATCATCCTCCAAGTCGTTTCCTTTGATGGCGTATGTGTATGAAGTGACGTGCTCGTTTGGGTCAGTCGTTCCGTTATACTTAATTTCAGGCATGCGGAATTTTTTGGGGATCGGCTTCGGAGCCGCACTCGAAGGGAAAGGTTTCTGTAAAAACTTCTTAGAATCCAAGCCTTTCAATTTCGGCGGTGCTCCCGGGATTTGGTCGACCCTAGAATTGTAGGTCTCCACCATTTTGTTGTTTGCTTTGATTTTCTTCTCCCCTGATTCTATTCGTTTTGTCAGCTCCTTGAGTATTTTATGATCTCGGGGTTGTTACCCCACTCGTTCCCACTCGACCTTTCTGCTACCGGTTCTTCCCTGTGAGTGATTTCTCGAGACGGGCCGGGCTCGATCCTGCTCGGTGTGCGGCTTTGGTTTTGTAACTGAGCTATTGCCGCTTGTTGAGCCTGCAACATTTCGAATATCATCCGTAGATTGACCCCGTCCCCCCCATTATTTTGAGTATTCTGTGCAGTCGACCGAGCTCCACCATGGATGCTATTCTCGGCGTCGGTAGGCAAATTTGCATTGATTGCCACATGTGAATTAGTGTCGATCGGATCTGCGATTGGAATTCCAGCGGGATCAGCAGTCGGTATCTCGTTACCGGGCGTTATGTTGTTATTTTCACCTTGGTGACCGAATTCGTTATCAACATGCAATGGTGCTGACTGAGAGTTTGACATTTTTGTATTTTAGACTGGAATCAAAGACAGTTCAAAGAGCAAGTGTAAAGCAGTGTCCGTTATGGAGATTTGTATCAAATAACCACTATTATCCTTAGCCCCACGGTGAGCGCCAAATTGTTTACCCTCAAAATTGGATAATAATTGAATTCATACATAGCTTTAAGGATACGTGATCTAACTTGATACACAATGAAGAATCAGATTAATATTGAAATTAGTGATAAAAAAGTAAATGCAAACCACACAAGTTGAACAATCTTGGCCTTGAAGGTTGGTCACCCTTGAGCCAAAAAGATATGTCGATTAATTTGACACAAAGCGATAGATTGAACTATAAGCAAAGCAAACAATAATAAAGTGAATTCAAACCGTGTGACTTGAACAGTTATAGCCTTGAGAAATAGACCTCACTAGTACTGAATATGATCCAAATAATGTCAAATACAGAAGAACAGTAGCTTGTAGAAAGGAAATAATATTATAATGCTTTTGGGATGCGTGTTGCAATGTGTTTTACAAATAATCAGACCCCCTTGATATAGTAGGGGAGCCCTACTTTAGGTACAACTCTATATAAGGTAAAAAATCTCATGATTTGCTAATTAAGCGGTTTCATTGATACGTGTCGAGATTCCCGCCGTGATGCGCGAGCGGTTAGGGATATTTTGGCCTTCGTTATTTTGGTTCGATGAAGTTCTCTCGAGTTAATTCGGAGTCGGCGTCAGCTTCGAGGTCACGGACTCGATAATCTTTGAAGGCTCATGTTCTAACCTTGTACCTAGGTTCGATGGAATTTATGGTCAATCTTCAATCCATTACATTTCGATTCCGATTCTTCATACAATAAATGAGCCCGATTTTCTGCCGTATACAGAGCTAACTAATCTGCAGAGGGGAAAAGAATCGGTTTATGTAGGAAATTCAGGTGAAAATGCTTCACATGGAGAGGAAAAATCATAGGATAAGGAAAGAACTGACGTATGTCAATAAACAAAATCTATATATTCAATTATTCATGAGTGAGAGCTACTGGTTGAGCCTTGTCCTATTTGGCACGGCAAATTTCTAGGATTCACATGCTTTGGCTATAATGGCAGTCTTATCTTTCTTCTCAACCACGTATATATAGTATTTCCTTTGTCGAATCGTCTTTCTCCTCTATTTCTTTTTGCTTAGATATTTAATACAGTAGCAAAATTTATCCGTTCGATTAATTTAAATTTAAATTAATTAAATCCATTAAGATAAAAGAGAAGATAAAACGTTTTATATGAAGTGGTTCTTTATTTCTAGAATGGAACGTGAGACTTCTAGTTAAAAGTATATGAATATCAACCATTCTACCGCACGTTTTAATAGTCTTCTACTTGTCATTCCATTTTTTCTTTCAAGATTTTTCCAAATATAATACACATAGATAAATAAGCAAATAGAACAAGTAGATCAATAAGTAGAAAAGAGGCCAGGGGACCGTAGCAAGGGAAAAAATAGTCAAAGTGATAGATTAGAATTATTCGGTACTTGTGATGCTGAGTAAAATAGTCAAAGTGTGAAGAAACTGATCCGAACACTATTTTAAAAGAGAAAAAGAAATGAAAATTCATAATAAATACGTGAAAAAGAGATAGCGATGTAAAACGATTCAGCAAAAATTAAAAAATTTAAACAATTAAAGTGCAAATAAACTAGTCCAAATATCATATCATACTTATGCTCGTAAATAAAATAGTTAAAATGGGAATAAACTGATCTGAATACCACCATTAAAAAAATAAAAATCCCAATAGATACGTGAGAAGGAGACAAACATGTGAAATGATTGAGCAAGGCGTAAGGATTTGATTACATCCTCCCATGTGACATACCGTTGGTGTTGATAAGTACCAAATTTCACATATTTGACTTAAATTCATTCCAAGTAAAGCACGTCCGTACACACTGAAGATCACATATATGAACTACATTAAGAAATTCATTTGTTGACCATGCTTTATTTAATCTTCAAGGAGATGATTTGTATATTTAGTCTGAAATGATGTAAGGTCTTTTCTTTTGTTATATTTTTGAAAACTTACAATAAAGTTTTTAATATTATTTGATGCTCATGGAATACATGTAAATTCAAAGCTGCTAATTCTAATGAGGTTACCAATACGCCAACTAATTTTAACATTTTGAGTTGATTTCGCCGATTAACTTTGAATAAATTAATTACGCGCATTAAGATGCTAACAATTCGAGGTTACATAAATCTCCGCCCTCCACCCTACAAGAAAATTAAAGCTAGCTACGCACATTTTGTTCTTTAGAAAAAGAAAATAAGTAAGCTTAACCAAGTCAAATCCACATACTATCAACTATCAAGATTGAAATTGCTTGGCTCCCTCACCTTTAATCAAAAGGTTTAGGTTCTAGCGTGGAGAATGAAAAAAATTCTAATAAAAAATACTTTTTTTTATCACAACTCGAATCTGAATTAATTGAGCTAAGAATGTCGAATGTCAAAATAATATACCTACAAAAAAAACACACCACCGACCTACGATAAATACCCGTATCCCGCGGATAAGCCCGAAATTATGGCATGGGCACCGTTTTTCTTTTACTATTTCTACTCTTGTATATATATTTGTCCCATGAAATTACACAGATTGATCTCAAGTTCCAAGAGAGGGCAATATTTGCCTTGTGTATAATTATTGACTTAAATAACGACATGTATATATAAAAAAATATATCAAAGCCAACAAAGGGAAAGACGTGGATGACGTCCTTCTTTTTTTCAGCTGAAGAATTTGTCATATTGATATAGTATTAGTTTAATTTAGTTGGCTAATATGCGAGTTGCCACAGGTCGACTGCAAAAATTTTATACTTTCTTTAGTATAAAATATCATTCAGTTTTTGAAAAAAGGTTTAAATTTGTCCGTGAATTATATATTCGAATTGTTTTATGTTGTCATCCGTTATATCTTTTCCATTAGTAAATCAGCTTGTAACTTTTCTTAGGATTAACCGAGCTCTGATGTGAATTTAGTGGATTTTACTTTTCCAAATTCTTCAAGAGTAAAAAGTTCGTATTTACTGGACTTATGATTTTTATTAAATTATTCTCATATTGGAGTTAGAGGTGTTAAATGGATGGGTTAGACCGATTGGGTTGGTTTAAAAGTTACTAGGGCTGAAATGAGTTGGGTGAAAATTGATTAAAATTTGGATCATAGTCTAATCCATCCAACTCTTATCAACCTTTAATTAATATGTATTGTTTTCTCATGAATTGGTTAATTACTTCATAAGATTTTTTTTTCTTTTGTTTTGGTTATACATAACAGATCAAACAAAAAAAGAATTATTTTATGAATTTTGGCAAAGTTACTCGTAGATCAATTTGAGCTAGAAATCAGTCCAACTTTAAATGAGCTGAGATAAATTGGATCAATATGAACTGAATTCAACAAATTGAGAGGTCATGGTTTCCCGACCAATTTTGACACCTCTAATTGGAGCTTTGTTAGGGGTCGAGCAAAAAATGAGATATTTCCTAATTATGGGACAAGATTAAACTAAAAGTATAATAGATGACAAAGTTACTCGACTTCGAATAATGTAAAAAAAATTATATGGTGTCTAGTTTTGCGTCACCCATTAAAATTGTATCCGTTTTAAAGTTTAATTGGTACTCAATTTTTGAATAATTTATGATGCATATACTTTTTTTTTCTTCTTTACTGTTATTTTCTTCTTCTTCTTCTTCTTCTTCTTCTTCTTCTTCTTCGTCTTCGTGCTTATAGTTTCTTCTTCTTTTTCTTAGTTGCAAAATGAGTTTGTTAAATTTGCTGTTGTTTTGACAATTTGATAATTGAGATTTGTTCTTTATGATATTTGAAAGTTAAGTTTCAAATTTGAGCTCTGTAGACTTGCGCATTGAATAGTATATTGGATTGTTAAAATGCGAATAACAAATTTATGTTTCAGAACTTAAGATTTGAAATCTGAAGTTGCATTCTATAGATTGAATTACTTAAGATTCGAATTCTGAAGTTGCATTTGAAAGATAGAAGAACTTCATATTTGATTTCTGGAGTTGCATAAAAGAGATTGCACTACTTCAGATTAGAATATCTCAAGTTTCATTTGAAATAGAGAAGAACTTCAGATTTGATTTCTAAAGTTGCATTAACGAGATTGAACTACTTCAGATCCGAGTGGGTACATTTTACAAATTTTTGTACAATACACAGTCAACGCATACAAAGTTGACCATTTTCTATTATCTTAATCATAAAAATTCTATTCATGCATCTAAGCAGGAATTACTTCCCAGTGTTGTACTAAAAAATTCATCATCATAAGAAGAAGAAGAGAGGCGTACGGTAAAGTTAGAAAGTCCAATTAGGTAACTCATAAGGTATGCTTCAATTCTACTCCACGACCACGAGAATATGCATTGATTTCAAAAATCCTAGTCAACTCCCAAAAACTTTTTTTATAAAATCTTTTTATTTTTATATTAATTTTATTTTGACTAATCAGCCATGTAAGAACTTTTAGATGGTAAGCTATTTTCCTTCCTCTGACAAAAAAATATTTTCCTTAAAAATAGAATTTTTACAATTCAAGATAACCTGCATGAAAAACATTTTTTGTTATAATAATATATATTTACATCTTTAACGGGTTCATTTATGTCACACAAATTCTAAGCCTGGAAAAAGGAAAAGAAAGTTCATTTACTCCTTTATTTTGTTAAGTGATGCTAATTAGTTGAGCTTCAATATGGGTGCCAGACATCAGGAAAAAAAAATTCGAAGAAAAAACGAACTTCAAATAATATGATGTAGATAGTATAACTAATACAAATATCAGTGACTGATTTTAAAATTTAAATTTATAATCTATATGTTACACGAATATAACTTTATTAATGGCCGAAGCTCCCGGATTTTAGGATTAGTGACAACAAATTAAAGGAAGAGTGTCTAGTACAAATGCATAGTCTTCTAGAACTCAAGTTTACAATCTTCTATGATTTGGGGACCATAAGCAAATGATGCTCCAAAGGTCTTGTGTTTTGGGCAGGAACATAATTGTTTTCAAATAGTTCCAATAATTCTTGGCACAAGCTTTTATTCTTCCAAAATTGGATTTTTGCCTAACTCTAAATTCCACCAAAATTTTCGCGCCATGTTGGACCAAAATATTGTTGGATTTACCAGGTGGAACTAATCAAAGAAAAGCTGTTGATAGAATGAGAAAAGAAAAACAGCAAAAACAAAAAGAAGAAATGGCGTTATTCTTTCTTTCTTTTTCCACAAAAAATAATGACCTCTATATTTATTAGTGGCGCCAGATATTATGATTTTATTTGGAAAACAATCATCAGCGGGTGTGGTAGGATAGTTAAAATTTCTTTATTCTTAATCAGAATTTTAAGATTTGAGCCTTGAAAGTGAAATCAGAAATATTTTACTCTCTTTAGTAGGCCTAGTCAAAGTGAGTCTAAATTAGTAAAAAAGAAAAAGTTAAAAAATAAAATAAAATAGACTAATGTCCAAATTCTAGGAGAATTTGTTTTTCTTACCCCAAGTTATATGTTTTTAGTTGATCCTTGGTAAATTTGTTTTTCTCTATTCTTTCAACATAATTAATTAAGGGAAAGTGGACAGATAAATTAGTGAAAGAATGAGGATAGAAAAGGAGGGAAATAGGTTTGAAGGAGGAGGAAGAATCAAATAATTAAATTACAAGTTGGTGAAATTAGGTGGCTGTAAAGCATGCCTTAATTATTTAAGTGCATGTGGCTTTTTAGCGGAAATTTTATGTTCGTACCTTGTGAATGAAGTTTATTTGAATAGATAATGCCTTTTATTTTAATAAACTTTTTATCGAGTGAATCGAAATTATTCAAAAGCCTCAATACAAGTAATGAATATCGGGCGAAAAAAGTGCATGTGCCTTTAGACATGTATATGCTTCCCACCACTACGACCTTTAATATCATGAGAATTCAGTAACAACATTCATCAATAAAAACCGTTATTTTGTACTTTAAGGGGTCGTTTGGTACGAACACAAGTAAGGCAGGGATTAGTAATGCAGGGATTGTAGTGCTGGGATTATTTTTTATCAAGTGTTTGGTTCATTGTATTAAAAATTAATTATGCAATGTATAAGTCTGGATTTAGTAATTTTAAGTCTTATCCATGTATAGCTAATCCAGGGATTAGTAATCCCTTCCTTTCCTTGGTATTAGTTAATCCCTCATATGAGGTATAACTAATCCATGTATTAGGTAGGAGTAAATTGAATTGACCAACCAAACATAGTATTGGACGGATTAAATTTTTATGCGGGGATTATTTTACTTAATACGGCCTACCAAACAACCCCTAAAGGGATCATTTGGTTTACACACTGATTAAATCGTAACTATAATATAAGAATTATTTTTATGAAAACTAATAATAAAGAGATTATTATGCAATAATTTAAAATGTAAAGATTATTGTACATTAAAGTAGTTAATTTAAAATATGTGTTTTAAATAGTTAATTTACGCATTAATACATGTATTGTCTTTCAAAATTCACTTTCGCATTAATAATACTATATGCGGTCGAAGTTGAGCTCAACTACAACTTGGTAGATTAGGCTTGGAACGTGGCGATCAAGGACTGAAGATCGACCTTAAGTCCCACCGAGTTAGAACCCGAGGTCGAAAAGACTGCATTCGAGGAACATTAAGTTCGGTGTCGACCTTAGCCTCGAACGAGTTCGGAGAAACATTGTTGAGGTAATTAATAGAAGAACGAAATATTCGTGACTGGTCGGATATTACGACAGGAATCTCGGCACGAATCAATACGGAACCGGCAATCAGCGAATCAAGAGATCTTTTACATTTTATAGAATTGTACCTAAAGTATGATTCATCTACTATATAGGGGGAGGGGGGGGGAGGGGGGTTGATTATTCATTAGATATATTGTAACACGCATCCCAAAGCAATATATTATTATTCTCCCTAAGTTCTTATCATTCTCTTGTTGTTCTGTTCCGATTTCAATCAAAGCACTTTTGGCTCGAGGGTGGCTAACCTTCCAAGGCTAAGACTGTTCAACTTGTTTGGTTTGTATTTACTTTTCCATTGCTTATTTCAATTACAATCCGATTTATTATTTTGTGTCAAGTTAAATCATGTATCCTTAAAATCACTTACAAAAATTCAATTATTATCCGATTTTAAACAGTTTGGCGCCCACCGTGGGGCTAAGGTAATAATGGTTATTTGATATAAATCTCCATAACATACACTACTTTACGCTTGCTCTTTGAAGTGTCTCAGATTTCAGGTTAAAACATAAAATTTCAAACTCTCAATTAGCACATCTGCATGTTGACAACGAGTCTGGTCACCACGGTGACAATAGCAACATAGCGCCCGGTAATGAGGTATCGCCCGCTGTTCCCATCGAAATACCGGTCGCAAACCCAATTGATGCTAATTCACATGTGGCTATCGACACGAACCTGCCTACCGACCCCAAAAATAGCGTCCGTGGTGTAGTCAGATCGACGACTCAAAACACACAAGATCCGCCCCGAGAAGTTACCCGCAGGGACGAAACGGTCGCAGAGAGATCGAATGAGAACGAATCGGGGACTAATTCCGAGATCATAAAAATGCTCGAGGAACTGACTAAAAGAGTGGAATCAGGGGAGAAGAAAATCGAAGCTAATGACAAAAAAGTAGAAACCTACAATTCCAGAGTTGACCAAATCCCAGGAACACCAACGATATTGAAAGGCCTGGATTCCAAGAAGATCGTGCAAAAACCTTTTCCTCCGAGCGCGGCTCCGAAGCCGATCCCCAAGAAATTCCGTATGCCCGAGATAACTAAGTATAACGGAACGACCGACCCAAATATAAGCATGTAACCTCTTATACATGTGCTATCAAAGGGAATGACTTGGAGGACGATGAGATCGAGTCTGTCCTGCTGTAGAAGTTCGGAGAGACCCTGTCAAAAGGGGCTATGATATGGTATCACAACTTACCTCTTAATTCTATTGATTCATTTGCTATGCTTGCAGATTCTTTCGTGAAAGCACACGCCGGGGATATCAAGGTCGAAACCAAGAAATGGATCTTTTCAAAGTAAAACGGAAGGATAACGAGATGCCCAGAGAGTTCGTGTCCCGGTTTCAAATGGAACAAATGGACCTGCCACCTGTCGCTGATGATTGGGCCATTCAGGCTTTCACTCAGGGGATCAACGTTTGAAGTTCGGTGGCTTCATAACAGTTGAAACAAAACCTGGTAGAATATTCGGCCGTTACCTGGGCCGGCATACATAACCGGTATCAATCGAAGATCAAAGTGAAAGATGATCAATTCAGGGCCCCTTCGGGGTCTGTTTATCCCTTCAGAAACATCGATAGAGTCAAGAGAGACATTGATCATGAACTGAGACCAAACAAGGATTGGTACCAGCCGTATAATGGAGACCGAAGAAACAGTGAGTCCGGGCGGAACTCTATGAGAAACGATAGAGGTCAGAGCAACTGAGGATTCATGAGAAAAAACAGCTTCAATAGGCCCATCGGGCCCAAAGAAGCACCGAGATTATCAGAATACAACTTTAATGTCGATGCTGCCGCCGTTCTAACAGCTATCAGACATATCAAAGATACCAAATGGCCTCGACCTTTACAATCCGATCCAACCCAAAGGGATCCTAACCAGATATGTAAATATCACGGCACTCACGGCCACAGAAGGGAGGATTGCCTACAGTTTAGAGAGGAAGTAGCCCGACTATTCAACAGCGGGCATCTTCGAGAACTCTTGAGTGACCGAGCCAAGAATCATTTCAGGAAGAGGAATTCTAACAAAAAGACAGAAGAAGAAGAACCTCAACACGTCATTAACATGATCATTGGAGTTGGGTCAGGTAAATTCCTCGTATTCATGATATGCAACCAGGGAATCAAGATCAACCCCGACAAGATCAAAGCCATCGAAGATAACACGGTTGTGGATAACGTAAAGGCCGTGCAAAGATTAACCGGGCGCATAGCCACCCTTGGGCGATTCATCTCGAGGTCCTCCGACAAGAGCCACCGTTTCTTCACACTATTGAAAAAGAAGAATAACTTCTCATGGACCCCCGAGTACCAACGGGCCTTGGAGGAACTCAAGCGGTATCTATCGAGCCCACCGCTGCTCCATACGCCAAAGATAGACGAACAACTATGCTACTACTTGGCAGTATCGGAGATAGCGGTAAGTGGAGTCCTAGTCCGGGAAGAGCAAGGTACACAATTCCAATTTACTATGTTAACAAGACCCTAGGTGAGGCTGAAACTAGGTATCCTCACCTAGAAAAGCTGGCGCTCGCTTTGCTAAGCGCCTCTAGAAAACTAAAACCATACTTCCATTATCACCCCATATGTGTCGTAACCACTTACCCGTTGAGGAATGTTATGCATAAGCCCGAGCTCTCGGAACAATTGGTCAAATGGGTCATAGAAATCAGTGGATACGATATTAAATATTGACCCCGGACCGCCATTAAGTCTCAAATTTTAGCAGACTTTGCTGCCGACTTTACGCCGGTCCTAATACCCGACGTCGAAAGAGATTTATTAATCAACTCAGGGAACTCCTCGGGGATCTGGACCATCTTTACGGACGATGCCTCAAATGCAAAAGGGTTCGGACTTGGTATCATATTGAAACCAGTGACAGACAATGTAGTTAGACAATCTATTAGGACTTTGAAATTGACTAATAATGAGGCTGAATATGAGGCTATGATTGCAGGTCTCGAACTAGCCAAAAGCTTAGGGGCAGAGGTAATTGAAGCTAAGTACGATTCCCTCCTTGTGGTAAACCAAGTTAATGAGTTGTTCGAGGTCAGAGAGGAACGAATGCTAAGGTACCTAGATAAATTGCATATAACATTGCATCGATTCAAAGAATGGACTTTGTAACACATACCTCGGGATCAAAACAGTGAGGCCGATGCCCTCGCTAACCTGAGGTCATCGGTCGAGGACGACTTGGGGCAGTTGTACAACTTATGAGATCGGTAGTGGAAGAAGGTCATGCCAAGATTAACTTAATGGGCCTAACCTGGGACTGGAGAAATAAATATATAGAATTCTTGAAGACCGGAGAACTGCCTTCGGATCCAAAGGAATTGAAGGCCTTATGTACAAAGGCAGCCCGGTTTAGCCTATCCGAAGACGGAACCCTTTTCAGAAGGACATTCGATGTCCCACTTGCGATATGTCTAGGACCAGGGGACAATATGTTTTGAGGAAAATCCACAAAGGCACATGTGGAAATCATTAAGACGCCGAATCATTGGTTCGAAAAGTTATCGGAACCAGCTATTACTGGATCGATATGGAAAAGGACGCAAAAGAGTTCATACAAAAATGTGATGAATGGCAAAGACACGCTCCGATGATTCATCAGCCCGGGAAGCTGCTGCATTCGGTTTTGTCACCATGGCCGTTCATGAAGTGGGGGATGAATATCGCCGGCCTCCTTCCATGGGCATCCGGTAAGGCTCAATTTATATTATTTATGAATAACTATTTTTTTAAGTGAGTGGTAGCCCATGCATACAAAAAGGTCAGGGAGAAAGAATTCATCGACTTAATTTGGGATCATATCATATGCCGATTCGGAATGCCGGCCGAGATCGTGTGTGACAACGGGATACAATTCATCGGCAGCAAGGTAAGCAAGTTTCTCGAAGATCATAAGATCAAAAGGATCCTATCAACACCTTACCGCCCTAGTGGGAATGGGCAAATGGAATCGACTAACAAAACCATACTCCAAAACCTCATAATGAGGTTAGCTGATGCCAAAGGAAGATGGAAGGAAATCCTGCCCGAAGTCTTATGGGCATACCAAACAACCTCGAAGTCCAGTACCGAGGCCACCCCATTCTCACTAGTTTACGGCGCCAAAGCTCTAATACTGGTCGAAGTCGGAGAGCCAAGCCTCAGATTCCGATATGCAACGGAGGAATCGAACGGAGAAGCTATGAACACGAGCCTATATTTATTGGACGAAAGGCGCGAAGCAGCCCTAGTCCGGTTGGCCGCCCAAAAGCAGCGGATCGAGAGATATTACAATCGAAGGATCAACCTTCGACACTTCAATATCGGGGACTTGGTACTAAGGAAGGTTACACTAAACAATCGAAACTTGAATGAAGGGAAGTGGGGGCCGAACTGGGAAGGCCCTTATCAAATTATCGAGATCACCGGTAAAGGATCGCACAAACTCGGAATGATGAACGATGAGAAACAACCGAACAACTGGAACATAGCTCACTTGAAGCGATACTATTGCTAAGGTACGGTCCCATTCATTTCCCTTTATTTATTTACATTCCGAACTAACACTTGTAGGGAATCATCAAGGAATGATATAATTTTTAGGTCTAAAAGCACGCGTTGCACTCTTTTTTCCTTGAACCGGTTTTGTCCCAAATGGATTTTTCGGCAAGGTTTTTAATGAGGCAATGGTAAATCGTGCTAACTTAGAATTGAAGGCCAGTTACAAACTGGTATCGAAGATCACGACAATAGTATTCGAGGCCTCTCTATGCTCGGCCCTGAACACTGGGGTCATCACCCTGGTTAACGACTTTAGCAAGGTAGGAAACTTTATGGTTGAACGGCCCCGGCTCGATCAATAAGATTTACTGTAAGGGCCAAACGGTCACATGAGCCATGCCCGCATAGCTACTCGAGACCTAGCACAAAACTTCTACACATGATCACGCACAATAATAAAAGTTTTTACCTTCGGGATAAATATCTTGTCCTTTAAGAATTTTTTTTTTCTTTTAAGGAATTTCTTACATTCGATCCCCTAAATGTATCGAGCCCAAGGGCCGCCTTTGACCGGGTTCAAACGACCACTCCCAATTGGAGGCTGCCATCCGAAAAAACAAACTCTGACGGCTCAGATTATTAGAGCCCGGGGACACAAGACCTATTAGGCAACGCCCAAAACATAAAGGCTACGACGCCCCCATTCAGGGATTGTTATCTTAGGCAACTCCAAATAACTCGAGGTAACAAGCCCATTGGGCAACACCCAAACTAAAAAGGCTACAGCCATACTAAAACGGCTTGAAGACGTCCGAGACCTGTAACAAAAATAAGGCCTTCAATTTTTTTAAGCTTGTTATAAAGGCTACCCTCGGCAAACTACAAATATAAAAAGTCATAAGTACTTTGGGAAAAAAAGTTCTCGATCATGTCGAAACCCCACGATGCCTTAAACAAAATAATATCGAAGGCAAGGCCTTTTCGAACCTCCGGACATGACCTAACTATTTTATGCTAAGGCATTTCGATCTTTGCAAACATAAAGAATAAAGCAAAGGAAAACAGAATATACAAACTGCTGAAGGGGAAAACAAGCCTCATATATTATATACACAATATTTATAAAGGCCAAATGGCCCTAACAAAAATACAAAAGTACACGAGTACAAAAAAGCAAAGAAGAAATTTTTTTTTACAAAGGCGTCTTAAAAGCTTGGTCTTCTTCGCCCCTAGTTCCATCGAACCATCAGAGCCTTCTTCTTCTTCTTCTGGGCAAGCCAATTTCTCGGCCTCGACCTCGAGCTCCTTAGCAGTCTCGATCTCGGCCGATAGATTGAAACCCCGAGCATGGATCTCCTCGAGGGCCTCTCTTCGTGATTGCCGCTTCTCGTATTCAACGATATCTTTCAAGCAGTCCTGGGCTGCTTCGGCATTGGCCTTGTATTGGGCCACCATCTCGTCGACATCAGCTCTAGCCACTGCCTCCACTGACTTGGCCGTTTCAAGTTCCTTGGCCATAATATTCTGCTCGGAGGCAGCCGAACTTAGTCGAGACTGGAGCTCTTCGACCCTTTTGGCCTGCATCTCGGCCCTTCCTTTGCTGCTCGAAGCTGGACCTCAGCCAAAGTCAGTTGCGCCTGAGCAACCTCCTTTTCCGAGGCTAGACGATCCATCATGCCCCTCCATTCGTCGGTCTCGGCCTTGACAGCATCCATCTCAACTCGAATTTGGTCTCTCTTCTTAGTGAGCCCTCGGACCTTGGCCTCAAGCTGTTTCAGCTCATCCCGGTATCGGAGAAAAGCCTCGTGGTGAAGCACCGAGGCCTACAAACACGAAGAGAAAATGTTAGAGCTATCTACAAAATAGCCTCAGTAAAAATTGAAAACCATTGAGGAATGTTTAAAGTTACTCGGTTTAACGCCTGTTTCGCTTCGTTTAACAGGAAGGGTGCATCCACCTCGTTCATCTTGGCCTGATCATCCTCGGTCACCAGACGCTGAAGATAACTGGACACCCTACGAGGGCAAAAAGGACTCGGGAATCCTCCGAAAGGGAGAAAGTGATGAATCGCTTCCGACCAGGATCCACACTCAGGGCGGGGATTCGATTAACCAGCTTGGGAATCGAAGAAGGGCCACTTTCTCCCATAGATGGACTTTTCCTCGGTATCTCTAAATCTCCCAACCTAGTGACACAATCCATAGCCGTAGAATCCAGTCCATCAAAGAAGTCGCGGAAGGGATCGTCCGTACCAAGGACTCTCTCATTGGGACGTTCTTTCACCTTCTGAGCCTAATTGTACATGGACTCAGTGAATGAAGGTGATTCGGTGATCTCTATCACACCGAGTGCTTCCTTCGGTGCACTACCCACATCCCGGGAAGCTTCAATCTCGGCCTCCTCACCTCCCTAGCTCGATGAAGATCAGCATTGCCTCCCTCAAATTCGGAGGCCCATTGCCCTTCGAGTCGTGTTGACGCTCAGGACACCATATTGAAGGTTTCCTCCTCTTGTTCTCCTTCGGATTCATCTCTCAGCTGATAATGGAAATCCGAAGGTGGTGCTCGAGAGCTGGTGCTTTCTTTGGACTTGCGCACCAGCCTTCTTTTTGGATTCTTTTTCTCTGAGCCCGAAGAACTCAGAGCCCTTTTTCTCTTCTTCTATTCGCCCTGTTTCGGAGCAGGGGATTTAGTGGGGAGATCATCATTATTAGATGGAGGTCTCATTTGGACATCCTTGGGTAAACCTACAATAAGAAATAAAACAAGTGAGGACTTAGTCGTGCAAAAGGGAAACCAAAAAGTACTCGTGAAAGAGATCTCACCGTGCGAACGGACCTCCAATCGACCTTTTGAAAGCTCGCGCCATGAGCGCACGAAATAAGGCCTTTACGATGCCCTCGACCCACTCCTTGAGTCGAGGAACCACTTTCGGGATCGGGGCAACAGCTGCACCATCACAAAACACCGATAAGAAAGAAGGAAAATGGGCGATAAATAAAACCATAGAAGTAAAATTAGATACTTACGTTTCATGTTCCACATCTTAGGGAACGGCATGTACTAGTCCGAGGTCGTCACTCGGACGAAACAACCTATCCGTCCTCGATCCCTATCTTCATCGATACTCAAGAATGCAGCTTTACTAGCCCGACGAGCGAACTTGATCAGTCCTCCCCGATAGAGTCGGGGACTATACAAAAGCATAAGGTGGTTGATCATGAAAGGGCACCCCTCGATCTTGCTCACGAAGAAACGGAGAAGGATTACAATCCTCCAGAAAGAAGGGTGAATCTGGCCGAGGATTACCTCGTATCTCTTGCAGAAGTCGATGATGACCGGGTCCAAGGGACCCAACATGAAGGGATAACTGTAAACACCTAAAAATCCTCGACGTGGGTGGTGATGGCCTCGTCAGGTTCGGGAACCACCACATGCTTGTTAGCCCAATTACATCCCTCTTGACTTCGGAGAAAACCTCCTCGATGATCGAACAGATGTACCTCGAGACCTCTTCACACCGGCCTGGTACGGAGAAGGGTTTTTCAATTTTAAAATCAACATTGATCGGGCGTCCCCCCGGGATGAACATTTTTAGAGGAGGTTCCGGTGTTGGTTCCTCGACAACTGTACGTGAAGCGGTCTCTTCGGTAGCCGGCCGCAAGGTGGAAGGATTCTCTTTTTGAGGAACCGATTTTGAAGTATTCGTCATTTCTTTGGAAAAATGAAGGAAAGAGAGGAAGTTAGAAGAGTATGCTTCATGGTTTGGGATAAAGAACAGAAGTTCTTATAAAAGGATTTTAGAGTAATCAGAAAATTAATGCTTGGAAGTGTTGAGTTTTCTAAGGTGCAAGGGTAGAAGGTTTGAAAGTAAAGTTTGAATGAACTAATAAGGGGGTATTTATAGTTTCTCAGCGACAGTTCACATCTGGGAGTGGCCGACCGACAACTAACAGGCATTTAATGCTATTAAGACTTGACTGACGAGACGTTTCGACTGTTTTGTCGTTTCTGTCACAAAATATCGAAGTCAGGATCAGAAGTTCCCGTTGTTTCTCGTCGTCTACTCCCCGAGAAATGAGGGAACTATCTGTATACGGTCGAAGTTTAGTTCAACTATAACTTGGTAGATTAGGCTTGGAACGTGGCGACCAAGGACTGAAGATCGACCTCGAGTCCCACCGAACTACAACCTGAGGTCGAAAAGACTGCCTTCGAGGAACATTAAGTCCGGTGTCGATCTTAGCCTCGAACGAGCTCGGAGAGCATTATTGAGGTAACTAACAGAAGCCGAAATATCCGTGACCGGTTGGATATACGGCGGGAATCTTGATACAAATCAATGCGGAACCGACAATCAGGGAATTAAGAGATCCTTTTACCTTTTATAACATTGTACCTAAAGTAGGATTCCTTTATTATATAAAAAGGGGGTTTGATTATTCATTGTATATATTGTAACACGCATCCCCAAGCAATGTATTATTATTCTCCTTAAGTTATTATCATTCTTTTGTTATTCTGTTCTAATATCAATCAAACTATCAAAGCACTTTTGGCTCGAGGTGGCTAACCTTCCAAGGCTAAGACTGTTCAACTTGTATGGTTTGTATTTACTTTTCTATTGCTTATTTCAATTACAATCTGATTTATTGTTTTGTGTTTAAATCACGTATCCTTAAAACTATTTATAAATTCAATTGTTATCTGATTTTGAAGATAAATAAATACATAAATTCCAGTATAAATTAATGTAAGTATTATTTAATACCACCGATAAAAGTTGGATCAGTCATATTGTGATGATTCTTTTTCTGATCAACCACACATTGTATTATCTTGAATAAGTTTTATTTGAAATTAATTATTCCAAATTAAAAATCAACGAGCGCAATGTTCAGTTATCATCAAACTCTTTTCATTTTCCTGACATAATAATTGGATTTCCCCGTAAATTCTCCTAAACTTCTAGACAATTTTAACTTTCTCAATCAAAATAGCTGTTTGAAACAAATTAATTACAGTGCGTAAATAGAAAAAGGACAACTAAAAAGTGACAGCTATATATCATTCTGGTCGGGAATAGTTAAAATAATTTGCCCCCTAAAGTTAACTAAAGTAGTAATTCTCGTTTCATTTTGTATTATTCTATTTACGAGAACTTTAAAAAATTTATCATTTATCAATTGTCTTTCATAAAATACTCATATAAAAATGACATGGCAAATTAAAGACAACACAAGATTCTAATGATAATTTTCATATGTTATGCATATTCAGTTTAGATTTAATATATATTCACCTTCAAATTAAAGAATTTAACCTTTGCAGTTACTTTCTTTCTTAATTTATGTAACACTTTTCGATTCTCGAGAGTCAATTTGACTAATCTTTGAATTTAAATTAAATCAAATGAACTTAATATTTTAAAATTAAAATTTAAATATTTAAAAATTATACGAAAAATACTATAAGTTAGAATTCGTCTCATATCAATATGATAAAAAATATATTTAAAATATTTTTTAAAATTCAAATAATTTAAATTTAAAAAATAAAAAATACCATATAAATTGAGACAGAAAGAATACAAGTTAAAGTAACCAGACATATCAATTAATTATGGATAAGTGATCAATATACGTATGAAAAATACATTCTTATATTTATTGATATTGAATAAAATAGAGTGATTCTAACCAAATGATATAGTGCGTTGCGCGTGCGGCTCGAGATAAGAGTGTGTAAACGGGCCCCACCGAAACTTGAAGCCCACATTTGTCTTTGCTTTGGCCCGTTAATCGCGGAAATATTATAATGGGCCCCACCTTTGGTTTTAGGTTTTACTGTTAATATAATATGATAGTGTCATATAGCTGGTGTCCTCCCCCTTTGCTTTTGTCACCCATGTGTCACTTTGCAGGCAAAAGCAAGTACAAATGTTTTCTACCAAATTGAAATTAGAAAAGCTTTTTTAGATTCTCATTTGATGGATATTTGTATTGATCGATTAATCTGAATTCACGTCGTATAATCTATTAAAGGAAGATAACTAAGATTTAAAGTGAATACTCCTTTTCTTGTTCTAATTCTAGCATTCTAAATAACGACCGTGGATAGCGCCTAAAATTTGGATCAAACAATGTTGTTAGTTAAAGTAGATCAACCAACCTCTTCCACCTTTTCTTGTTCCTACACCTTCAATTAATACTTTCAAGATTAAACAACTTGTCTTTTGAGCTTCATATTTTAAGTATTATGTTGCGTAATATTAATTCGCGAAATAAAATTATTTTCTACATTTATGATTGGAATTAAAGGCAAAAATCAGTAGAAGTTAAAGTTGAATAAAGATGTGTCCATCCAACTGTTGCTTTAGTGACATGGTTAGCTGAACATTTTTATTGTCAGTTCAAGCTCGAATAAAGAAGGAGCACTACGAGTAGATTGATAATCAGCGTAATTTTTTTTTAATTCATGATATATTGTTGTTGTGGTGTTAACACATGACAATCTCTAAATATTACTCTGTATTACTATATTATATCTCTAATAAACTTTTATTTGTACTTTTTTGTGTTAGGGAGAAATCAAAATGTTGAATTTTTGAATATTTGATTGGTTAATAACTAGAACATTTAGAATGCGGTTAATCCGTTGTCCAAAATCTTTTTAAGGGAGACCTTGATATTGCGATGAAAGTCAATATAGTATTATTAGAGTTAAAACTAGGAAACAAGCTATCAAGATTTTTTAAATTATTAGTCAAACGGATTTATTAATCACTTAAAATCGGGATGATTAATTACTATTTACTCAAAAACTAAACAACAATATGGTTATTATAAAAATGAAGAGTTGTGTTATACTTTACTTATTGTTATTAGAGTATTCTTTTAATTTGACTAGGTGTAGATTGACTTTGTCAGTGGCGTAACCAGAAATCTCGCAAGAACGTTCAAACTTTAGAGGATAATTTTTTTTCTTCAATAAATCGATTTACCAAAAATTTAAAAATCGGATTACACAATATTTAACTAAACCATATAAATACTCATAATACAACTATAATTTTATAAATTAAAACTAAAATAAAAAAGAAAATAAAAAATTACTAATAGAAGTAAGCATGAAACTATAGAAAAGAGAGTCTGGAGGATTAGTAGTTAGCATATATTTTTTTGTTTAATTTTTTTTGTAAAGCCTGACTTTTAAATTATAAAATTTATTTAATAAATAACTTTTAATTAAAAATTTACTTTTAATATTGCTTATTTATTTTTATACAAATTTTATGTGTTAAGAGATATTATTGGAAAACTTTTAGATTAAAAGTAGAGTCAATTACACCATTGCAGTCTCTGTTTGGTTTTGAAAAATAATTGGCATATAAAAATATTAACATAAGGATTCAAGCCCATAAAGTCCACCTCATTTTGAGCATTGTTGATATAGTATACTGAGATGTTCGCAAAAGGTGTTCACTTGACCACCCATTGGACTTAGGGGCGGATTTACCTCCCCATCTATGAATTCACGTGAATCAAGTAGATTTTGTCCAATCAGTATAATTGTGTTTGAAAAATTTATTAAATATTTATAAATATTTAAATGTGAACTCAGTTACTATCGAAAATTTACTCGAAATCGTTGTAGGAACCCATATATATGGCATAGCTACGTAGTTCAATTAGAGGCGGATTCATGATTTAATATTTTATATATATATATATATATATATATATATATATATATATATATATATTTATATATTAATGAGCATTATTTATCTTTGTGTTTAGTTTTGTAATTTAGGCTATGTAAGACCTAATTCGACGTGATTGAAGGGCTCAAAGTTAAGGAGATCGTTCAATGAAGGAAGTCAAGATTTAGAATTTCACCTTTGCCTGAAGCACTTAGAAGTTAGAATTAATATTTTTTATTTTTCACTTGTTGTCTGGTACCTGTATTAGAGTCTGATTAAATTTAAATTATGCCCAAAAGTTTTTTATTGGGGGTAAAATGCTTCCTAACAAGGCGGCTCCATATAAAGGATTCGAATAAGAAACCTCAAATTAAAAATGAAGAACTACTTACCACTTCACCACAATCCTTAAGAGTTTATGAGTTTTAAATTTTTAAAAGACAACTTACTAGGTTATAGATAAATTATTTACATTAAGTGAATTTCTTAACCAAATAGAGAATTTTGTCAAAGTTATTGAATTTTGCCGAACGCATAACTAAAACTCTAACGGTTTAGTTAGAGTTTTGAATTTATCATGAAACTTATAGCTTGTCTCAGTCACTAAATTCACAATTAAATTTTTATGACTACTGAATTTTTTAATATAAATATAATATTTAAAAAAGTTTGGAATAGGCTAATTCCGACTCTACCCGATTATCAAATGATGAATAACTCTTTCTCATCTGTTTGAAAGAGGAGGTGCTTCTGGAACCCCAGTAACATGGTAGTAATAATTTGTCCATTTATGAATTATTGTTTATGCGAACAAAAATGGCAAGCGAAGAAGCCAAAAAAAAAATGTTTTTTTTTTAAAGTTCCTCATTGTTCTTTAGTCCATTTGTGAACGGTTCCATTTTTCATGTAAATTGTTGACTTTGTTGCCCTCCTATCGTATGAAAGGACTTTGGATTAGACAAAGTAACTGTGATTGGCCAATTTTACAAGAAAAAGTGGTATAGCTTACTTTTACAAACCTTGCATACTATATACTATTATTCATAGAATTTAAGTTATACTAATAGTAAAAGATTCTTATACAACTAATGTAATTTAACAAGTAATAGCATGTTATTACTTTTTTTATTCTAAGTTACCGTATTATGCTTATATCGAGAGTTACATTTTATTATAGGTCACTTCAAGCTTATAGTATAAAAATTCGTTATATGTAAGTATAAAGAACATTAATTCTGTGTAGTTAAATTGATTTTCTGCACCATTATATTAAGTTAACCTAAAATAGCAGTCAGCCATAAACTTATCATGACAAACCTAATAAGATAACCTCCAAAACGAAGTAATATATAATTTAGTCAAATATTATGGGAGAAAAACGGTTAAGGTAGTGGGGGAGGGATAGGGGTTTGGGCTGAGACGTGGGGGTGGCCCCTGTGGAGGCAAAGA
>MCJB01021291.1:22639-63828 GCA_002018475.1 Nicotiana obtusifolia | reverse complement strand
GAATTCCTAAAGGGTTAGGGAGAGGGGATTGGTCTTCTCCAAACTAAAGCAGGAAAGCTTCTAAAACTTCCTCCTTCCACTAATTTCGAAATTCTTTCTTAATTACACTACTTCTAATTAGTAATTCTTAGGTAATTTCCTACTTAAGTAATTATTAATCTTTGAGCTTGTAGGACCTCGTGCTAAAACTCAGAATTTTCACTTTCGTAGATAATTCTTGGCTTCTTATGCTCACTTAAAAAGCTGTCCGCCTATCGAGTCACACAACTTCACTCACCCCGAAGAAAACGATTGATCTTGTGAACTTGAAAGGTCGCTAAGGAACTTGGTCAATTAAAGGAAGCCAATTTGAAGACAAGTGTGAAATACTACCCGAAAATTTGAGTGAAACCGAGAGTCATTCAAAAAAAAAAAGTGAGAGAGAGTATTTTTGACTAACCTTAACACATTCTCTAGTCTTGTTTCTTTTGCAGGTACATGGCTACGGAAGGAGAAAAGGTTGTGACTGACATTATTTTGGCCGACCTCTTGGCCGAAGTAAGGGCAATTAGCGCCTGATTGGAGAACATAGAAAGATCCTCTAGCAATCAGAAGCACGTCGGAGAAGGAACTAGTGACGGTTCCACCGTTAGACCCCAGCAGTTCGTGGAGTTAGCTCGCCAAAACGAGCAGAGGGACGGAGGTGCTCAAAATTTCAGGACCATGAGGATTTCCCGGGGTGTCATACCTCCATTAATGCCAGCCCGGAGAAACATAGCACCTGTAGGGGATATGAGAGTAGCCCGAGAGGATGATCAACCTGAGTTCGAGGAATTTGAAGATGATGATTTGGGGCCACAAAATCCGAGAGTAGGGCAACGGAATGAAGGCCGAGACTACGTGGGAAGACGTGGTTATGATCATGGTCCGAGAGGGAGGTTTAGAGGTTTTGGTGGAAGGAACTTAGAGTATGAGTTTGATGAGCATGCTGAGCATTATGAATACTTCCAACCAATCTTACCAAACCGAGGGGGCCGAGACCATGTCCGAGACAGTAGGTTGAACAGCGTTAAGGTTACTATCCCTGCTTTCAAAGGAACTAGTGATACTGATCGATTTTTAGAATGGAAGCGTCAAGTTGAGGGGATATTTGAAATTAATGATATGTCTGAGGTGAAGAAAGCTACATAGGCCATTACTGCTTTCGAGTCCTATCCTTCGACTTGGTGGGAGGCTGAGAAAAGATCCAGAGTTAGACATAACCAGCCGGCATGCATAACATAGTGGAATTGAAGCAAATAATGACTCGTAAATATGTGAACCCACAGCACAAGCAAGAACAATTATGAAAGTTGTATGATTTGAAACAAGGGTTGAAGCCCGTGGAAAAATACTATGATGACTTTGAGTAGATTCGTCTATCACTTGATATGGAAGACGAAGAAGAAGAAGAGGCTATCATCCGATTCAAGAATGGGTTGAATAATAATATCTCTAATCAGTTGAGGCTACATGTGTTCATTACTCTTCATGATGTGTTCTTAGCTTCCATTGAAGCCGAAAAGATGATAAAAGAAAGCCGGGAAGCTCGATATAGAGGGGGTTCCGATTCCACT
The DNA here is from genome assembly GCA_002018475.1 of Nicotiana obtusifolia. Classification (NCBI taxonomy): domain Eukaryota; kingdom Viridiplantae; phylum Streptophyta; class Magnoliopsida; order Solanales; family Solanaceae; genus Nicotiana; species Nicotiana obtusifolia. The sequence goes on along the minus strand of MCJB01021291.1, from coordinate 62,233 downwards.
ATCATACGTCGAAACAAAGCGTGGAAGACGCCGAACACTGGGGGAGCAAGCCAAACCCGAGAGCCTATAGCAAGCCAAAACCGAGAGCCCAAGAAGCTAGCCCAAGCTGCGGCACCTGGGGTTGAACCTAAGGGTTCCGGAGGTAATTCTAAGAATCAACTCAATTCTCCAAGCGCATCTTCTTTTCAGTGTCACAAATGCAAAGGCTATGGAAATTTTCGCTAAGGATTGTCCAACACGGAGGAACATGTTCATTCTTGATGATGGAACTGTGTGTGACGAAGAAATTGAAGAGGAGATTGTGGAAGATAAAGGGGCAGAATTGGTTGACTGCGGCGAGGAAGAGTTAGAAGAAGAGGGTGTGAATATATTCTTAGTGGTACGTAGGAACATGAGCACTATGAGTGTATAGGAGGAAGGAGATGTGCAGCGTGAGAACTTGTTTCATGCTAGATGTAGGGTGAAAGGAAAGGTGTGCTCGATGATAATTGATTCCGGAAGTAGCACTAATGTAGTAAGCCACACGTTAGTGACTCAACTTAGTATACCTACGAGGAAATATCCCCATCCTTATCGATTGCAGTGGTTGAGTGAATGTGGTGAATTAAAGGTAGTAAACCAGGCACTTATTAAGTTCAAGGTGGGAGCTTATCAAGATGAAATCTTGTGCGATGTAGTGCCTATGCAGGCGTGCCATTTACTATTGGGCAGGCCTTGGCAGTTTGATATATGTGTTTGATCATGATGGAAAGGCCAACACTTATACGGCCAAGATGGAGGACAAGAGTTATGCACTTAAGCCCTTGACACCTAAACAAGTTAGTAATGAATACAAGCGCATGCGAGAGCTGAAAGAGACGGCTAAAGCTAAGGGTGTTTGTCTAGTTCATAAGGGTGTTTTCTTGAGTTCTAATGATGAAGTTTCTACTAACGTTCACCCCTTGCCTAGTATTGTTGATGATGTTTTACAGGAATATGTGAACATGCCGTGAGGAGATGGTTCATTCCAAGTGCTGCAGAAGATCAATAACAACGCCTATGTTATAGACCTGCCAGGTAGTGCCGCTTTGAAAGATGAAGATGGTTCGATTTCGAGGAAAAAATCTTCTCAAGAAGGGGAGAATAATGCAGGACAATCTGACCAAGCTACGTTCATGCCATCAATGTTAGATAAGACAAGACAAGGCGTTGATTAGCGTTGGAGAAGAGCCAAGCGTCCATAAATCTTGCTATGGACGAATCTTGTGTTGAAGATGTATATTTGTGTGTATGTTGTATTATTGTGTTGCTGTAGAAGACATTGATTCTTACTTAAGGGGTCCTGCGTGACTATTCTTTAAATTAGCCAAATTGTGGCCTTTTTGTTAGTTATTTGTTTCCTAGTTGATTTAGGTTAACTAGTTATTCTTTTCCCAATTGATTTAGGTAAAGGCTCATTCTATATAAGCTTAAACACTTCATTATTTTTGGAACCTTACATCAATTTTACAAGAAATTTTCGGCCAAGCCTTTGTGCTTCCGACGTGTGACTGTAACTTGTCCAATTTTGGTGTGATTTAAAATTGAACTTGTTCCTTTGTTTGATCGAACAATTTGCAAGATCATCGTTATCTTGAGGGTCGTTCGTATAGCATAGGTACTCCTTGATTTCATCAAGAAGGTAAGTATATTAGTTCCTACTTGTTGTCTTAATAATTCATAGAGCGTCTTGCTTCTATCTTTTGTTTTCTTGTTTCCGCATTTAATATTGTATCAGGGACCAAACGAGAGAGTACCAGGAAAGAGTCGACAAAATACCAGGTGCCCCAAAACTCTTTCCAAAAAGAGATGCTGGTCGGTTCGTCGAGCAACCATACAGTGATGAAACCGCCCTGCATGCCATACCCAACACCTTCAAGATGCCGCCTTATCTGAAAATATATGAAGGTACAACCGACCCCAAAAACCATGTGACTCACTATGTCACTGCTGTAAAAGGCAATGATCTCGCCAAAGAACAAGTATCCTCCATCTTGTTGAAGAAGTTTGGCGAGACCCTCATCGGAGGAGCATTAACTTGGTATTCACGACTCCCCGCGCGTTCCATCAAAACATTCGAAGAGATGGCCGACAAGTTCGTAACGACCCATGCTGGGGCCAAAAAGGCGGAGGCAAGAGTGAACGATATATTTGCCATCAAACAATCGCCCGGAGAAGGACTGAGGGACTTCCTCGCTTGATTCAACCGAGTAAGGATGACCTTACCAAATGTATCGGAAGGAATGGAAATAGCAGCCTTCCAAAACGGGCTAAACAGGAATGGCTCAAGGGCGACCAGAAAATTATTAAGTCAGCTTATAAAATATCCTCCAACCACCTAGGATGAAATACACAACGACTATTGTGCCGAGGTCAGTGCAGATGAGGATGACCTAAAAGGGCCAACTCATCGATTGACCTCGGCACAGGTCGAATCAAGGAAGGATCGAAGAAATGATGTCAGGAGGGATCTCGCAGCTCCACACCCAACTGAGAAAGACATCAACCGTATAGCAGAAATTCCATCATGCCCCCCGCCTGCCATGAAGAAGGCCCATCTAAACCAAGGGCAGGGACTTACCGGAATGAGAGAGGTAATGTCCCATTTGTTATCCGTTCACAATTTTTGTGTGTCACCCTCAGAAATAGTCTACAGATTGGAGAATCTCGGACCAAAATTAAAGTGGCCACAAAAGATGAGGTCAGACCCAAGCACTAGAAAGTCAGACACCCTCTGCGAGTTCCACCAAGAGCGAGGTCACAAAACTGAGGACTGCATCGCCCTAAGGCAGGAGGTCGTAAACATGTTTCGCTAAGGACACCTCAAAGAATTGCTGAGCGACTGGAGGAGGACCAACTTTTCCCGAGGATGCGAACAGCAACAGGGACTGCCGAAACCACCCTCACCGACCCACGCCATTAAAATGATCATCGGGGACAGCGACGACGCTTCGATCAATAGCGTAAAGTTCACCACAACCCACAAGCTCAAACGGTTGATCACTCATGGACTGTATGACGAACTCGAAGAAAGTATCATCTTCGATAAGTCAGATACCCACGGTTTGGTTTTCCCTCACTATGATGCCCTTGTTATCACTTTACGAATATTAGATACAGATGTGAGACGCATTATGGTGGATGATGGGAGCAATGCGTGCAATATCTACCCTCGAGTACTTGCACAAATAAAACTCGAGGATAAGATAGTGCAGCGCTGCATCATGCTAACAGGATTTAACAATGCAGTTGAACGAACATATGGAGAAATCACACTCTCCGTCCTGGCCGGCGGTGTCACTCTGGAAATCACATTCCACATCATAGACCAGGACACGACGTACAACTTCATAATAGGCCGACCCTGGATACATGCCATAAGGGCCATCCCTTCTAGCTTGTACCAAGTTATCAAATTTCCAACCCCGTGGGGAATATTCAGCATACGAGGAGAACAACACACATCTCGCGAATTCTACCACATCGCCGTAGATTGTACGACCACCCAACAAATGAAGGGCAAGGCAAAAGAGGCATAGCAATTAACAAGGTCGAGGTCGAGCTGTGACAAAAGAGAGGACGTCATCAGAGATCCCGAAACAGTAGAGGCCGCGGGATCAACCATGGAAGACCTTGACCCCGTCCAACTTGATGATAATGACCACAATAAGAAAGCCTACATAGGATGCAAGCTTCAAGAACTGGGTAAATTCCGTCAATTCTTAACTGCTAATGCACACTTGTTTGCATTTTGCCATGCAGATATGCCAGGTATCCCGAAGAAGATCGTCACACATAAGTTGAACGTCGACCTAGTCCAGTCCCCGGGGAGGCAGGTTAGACGGAAGTTCAATTTCTCAATAAACGATGCAGTTTGCGAGGAGGTCGAAAAATTACTGGAAAATGGGTCCATCAGGGAGTCAAAATACCCCCAATGGGTCGCCAATGTGGTCATGGTGAAAAAGAAAAACAGGAAGTGGCGAATTTGCGTTGACTTTACAGATTTAAATAAAGTATGCCCCAAAGATTTATTCCCATTACCTTATATCGACCAGCTCATTGACGCAACGGTCGGGAATGAACTGCTAAGCTTCTTAGATGCCTATTCAGGCTACAATCAGATCCTCATGGAAGAGGAGGATCAGGAGAAGACCACCTTTATCACCCAACAAGGAATGTACTGCTACAGAGTTATGCCTTTCGGACTGAAAAACACAAGGTCGACATAACAAAGGTTGGTGATCAAAATGTTCAAAGATCAACTCGGCAAGACTATGGAAGTCTACATAGACGATATGTTGGTCAAGTCCAAAAGGAAAGAAGATCACATCGTCCACTTGAAAAAATCCTTCGATATACTCAGGCGATACAGAATGAAACTAAGTCCCGAAAAGTGTGCATTCGGCGTGACCTCTGAAAAATTCTTGGGTTTCCTAGTACCACAGCAAGGTATCGAGGTCAACCCCGACCAAATCAAAGCCATAGAAGGAATATCAGAGCACTTAACCACCAAAAAACAGGTTCAGAGGCTGATTGGCCGTATTGCCGCCCTGTCAAGATTCATCTCGCGATCATCCGATAGATGCCACAAGTTTTTCGGCATACTCAAAAAGGACAATGGCCTCCAATGAACCTCTAAGTGTGCCCAAGCCCTGAAGGAGTTAAAGCCTTACCTGTCATCGACGGTGTTGCTTTCCAAATCAGAACCTGGGGAGCGCCTCCTCGTCTACCTTGCCATATCTGAAGTGGCGATGAGTGTAGTCCTGGTCCAAGAGGATAAAGGTACGCAATCTCCCATTTATTACATTAGCAAAACCTTAGTCGATGCCAAGACGAGGTGCCCCCACCTCGAAAAATTAGCCCTGGCCTTGGTCGTAGCTTCCCAAAAGCTTAGACCCTACTTCTAGTGCTACCCCATCTCGGTAGTCACAACTTTCCCCTTGAGAAGTATTTTGCATAAGCCCGAGGTATTGGGAAGATTAGCCAAATGGGCCATATAATTAAGCAAGCATGATATCACACATCAACCACGAACGGCGATAAAATCACAAGTCCTTGCCGACTTCGTCGCCGACTTCAACGCAAAAATAATGCCCGAAGTCGAAAAAGAAGCCGCCCACGCTTTTCCACAAACATAAGATCTATGGGTTTTGTACACCGATGTCAATTCTAATGCGCCAGGGTCCATACTGGGACTCGTACTTGAAGTCCCGATATATGAATTGATTTTCCAGTCTATAAGGTGCCCGGATATGACTAACAATGAGGCCAAGTATGAGGCCGTGATTGTAAGATTAAGGCTATCACTCAAGTACGGGGCGATACGGGTCGTACTACGCTACAACTCTCAACTCATCGTCAACCAAGACACAGGGACTTTCCAGATCAAAGAAAAAAGGTTACAAAAATACCAGGCCGAGATCTGCAAACTACTGCCCGAGTTCGATGAATACCAGCTCGACCAGATTCCTTGAGCAAACAACATGGAAGTAGATGGCCTCGCCCAAATTAGTAGCAGCCACTAAAAGCATAACCGGAGAAAGAAACGTAGTCACCCTCCTCCACTCATCGATAGATCAAATCGAGGTAAGGACCATAAGTCTAACTTGGGACTGGGCCAACCGTATTGTTACATACTTGTAAGATGGCGTACTCCTAGATAATAAATAGGAAGCCAAGAAGCTTCGGATGCAAGCAGCCAGGTACATCATCATTCACAACGACCTATACAAGAGGATGTACGATGGCCCCCTGGCGAAATGCTTAGGCCCGAATCAAACGCAGCGCGTCCTAGAAGAAGTCCACGAAGGCCACAATCGAGCTCTGGTCAGATGTCTCATACGGGCAGGTTACTATTGGCCCACTATGAAAAAAGAGGCCGCAGACTTCGTGAAAAAATGCGAACAATGCCAAAATACGCCCCAATGATCCACTAAGCGGGCGAGCATCTCCACTCGGTCACATCCCCTTGGCCGTTCATCAAGTAGGGGATGGACATTGTTGGCCCCCTCCCTGCGGGGCGAGGTAATGTATAATTTTTTTTGTTTTAACTGACTATTTTTCTAAATGGATAGAAGCAGGAGCATTTGCCTGGATACGCGAGCAGGAAGTGATCGCCTTAATATGGAAAAACGTCGTGTGCCACTTCGACCTCCCCAAAGAGATTAGACAACGGACCCCAATTCACTGGAAAAAATGTTGCTGAATTTTTTGAGAAGTAGCATATCAAACGAATACTCTCAACACCGTACCACCCCGCGGGCAACGGGGAAGCAGAATCCTCCAATAAATCAATACTAAACATCATGAAGAAAAAACTTGAGGACGCCAAGGGACTATGGACGGAGTTATTACCAAAAGTTCTTTGGGCCTACCGTACAATGCCGAAGACGAGCGCAGGAGAGACGCCATACTCATTAGTCTAGGGGAAGCAATAATATCGGTTGAAGTCGGAGAGCCTAGTTTGAGATATTCCCATGAGAGCGATCCGAGAACGATGAAAGCAGAAGGCAAGAGCTTGACGAAGCCGAAGAACGGAGAGATATGGCCTACATAAGGATGATCGCCCAAAAACAACAGGCAGAACATTATTATAACAAAAAGGCCAAGATCAGACCACTCAAAGTCGGGGACTACATGCTCAAAGCCAAAATACAAGGAAGCAAAGACTCGCGGGAAGGCAAACTAGAAATAAATTGGGACGGTCCATACAAAATCACCGCTACAGCAAACAAAGGGTCTTTCCAACTAGAAAAAATGGAAGGAAAACTACTACCAAACAACTGAAACATCACACACCTCAAGTACTTCAACTTTTAAGAAAAAGCATTTTTCATGTCGTACTCTTTTCTCCTTCAATTGAGTTTTGTCCCAATTGGATTTTCTCAAGGAGGTTTTTACGAGGCGAAAAAGGGGACACTTCAAGTTGAAGTACGAACCGAAGAAGGCACTGGATGGTCAGTTCATTGCCCAACCTCTCAAGGCTTCTCCAGGTCGCCAATGAAGGGACTAGATAGCCTGGGTCTGGAATGCCAGCCCGGAGAACATGTAATTTCTTCAAGTATATGAACAAACCACAAATGCATGAAGTTCGCCCATATTTTCGCCAGAGCAACATTGCCTCAATACCTACTCCGGTTCAATTAAGTAAAACTTACATTCAAGTTACATTCGATCCCGCTCGAATTAACTCACATTGGACCTAGTTCGAATTAACAAAGTACGGGTTACATTTGACCTCGCTTGAATTAACTAAGTAGGGGTTACATTCGAACTCGCTTGAATTAACTAAGCACAGGTTACATTCAACCTCGTCCGTATCAACACCTACTCGGCCCCCGTCCACAATCAAGTAAAAGTTACATTCGACCTCGCTCGAATTAACTCACATTTGACTTTTCCCGAATTAACTATATAAAAGTTACACTCGACCTCGTTCGAATTTACTAAGTTACAGTCAAGTTACATTCGATCTCGTTTGAATTAACTAAGTACTGGTTACATTCGACCTCGCTTGAATTAACTCAGGTTTGACCTTGCCCGAATTAACTAAATAAAAGTTACATTTGACCTCGTTAGAATTTACTAAGTTAGATTCAAGTTACCTTCGACCTCATTTGAATTAACTAAGTTACATTCGACCTCGTTTCGAATTAACTAAGTATAAGTTACATTCGACTTCGTTTCGAATTAACTAAAGTATAGGATTACATTCGATCTCGTTCGAATTAGAACCTACAGGTCCCCGGCCATGACCAAAACTGAGTTCTATTTTGACCTCGTTCAACTCACATAAACCAAGTTTTTACGACTAAAATAACCAAACGGAAAAACAAAAGAAAGAGGCATACAAGCCCGAATAGAAGGAAAAGAGTCAGGTACGAGCAACGGAAATGGCATTTCGTAAAATATATTCTTTACAAGGCTAGAACAGATGCCCACAAAATTATGTACAAAACTTACAAGGAAAAAGAAAGAAAAACAACTACTCGCCACCTAACCCAGCAACGTCATCCATTTGACCACCTAAGTCATCTCCACCCGCCTCTCCGCCAGTACCATCGCCACCGCCTTCAGGATACTCATCCTCATACCAGGCATCTTCTTTTACCCCTCCACGCCTATGTCTTCCTCGCCATCACCAGCCTTCGGCGTAGCGGGATAATAGCCACAAGCAGTCCGAGCTGAGCGTGCGTTATGTCATGGGCGGCTTTCCAGCCTCGCCCCATGACCCCTTGGACACGCCCCGTGGCGTCCTGGCAAGCCTCTCAAAGCCTAGAGTCACGGTCGGCCCCGTGGTCTCGGCAGCGCCAAGTGACAAGCGCGCCTGTGCCTCTGTCGCCCCGCCAACACTTCTTGCCGGCGCCCAGCGGCTTGCGAGTGCCAACAGCGCCGCGCGCATAGAAAATACCGCGCGCACAGACAGTGTCGCGTGCACAGACAATGTCGCGCGCATCCTTCATGAACCAAGCGCCAGCGCTCAGCCGCAGGCAGACATAAATAGTGGCGCACGCGCCGACAGCAACGCGCGCGCAGACCCTGATGCTCATGACAATGTTGCTGCCACTGGACTTGCTCTTACTTTGTAGAAGTCTAAGTCCTTTTCATTGTAAATATAGAGTAGGTTTACTTTATTTTACATTCAGTATGTATTTCCAGCTTTCATAGGTCATCTCTTGTAACTTAGGTTTATTTTTTTTAAGCATTATTAGGGGGGAACAAGCATTCAAACATTCAAGCAAGCAATCATTTCTCTGTACTGGTGTCTCTCCCCCTCGACACCGCTTTAGCTTTGTAATAGCTTTCAGCATTTTTAATACAATCAGCATTCATCATCAATTACTGCTTTCAATTCTCTCGTTGCCTACGATATTGGTTTTCCCGCACAGCACTGACATTCTAGTCTAGCGTGCGGAGGGAACCTCAGTTGGCGGACGACAATCGTACTGACATCGATTGCCTAGCCTTACGTCGCCCTTCCAAAGAATCTCAAGAAGGCCCCGCGTAATAGTTAGCACGAGCGTCCTTGAAGTCGGCCTCAAAACTTTCCCGGCCGCCATCAATTCCCTAAATATATCTGGTTGGGCCTCCACATGGATCCAAATCTCATACAGATCCCACGGAATGTCAGGAAAGGGAGAAGTACGAGAAGAGGACGGCTGAGGAAATAACTGAGACTTCTCGGCTTCAAGGGAGACAACTCATTCGTTAAGGTCCGAACCTTCTTTCTCCAGCTCCCCTATACGCTCGTCAAGTCGCTCCTCTCTGAGCCTTGCCGTCTCCAAAACACTCGCCTGCTCTGAACGAAGCACATGGATTACGGCCTCCGATGCCTCTACTCGCCTCAAAGCTGCCAACCTATCCGATTCTGACTTCTCTAAGTCCGCTATCCTCTCAGTGAGCTCACCACCCAGAGCATCCTCCTTGATTAGACTTTCTTCAAGCTCGGCCCGCAATGAGATCACTTGGGCTTGAAGGTCGGCGCATTGGGCCTCGACTCCCCTACTCACCTCGAGCTCCTCTTCCTTGTCCTTCAACGCCCCCTCGAGCTCAATACATTTTCTGATGACCTTCGCCAATTCGTCATCCCTCTCCTTTAACTCGTCTCGGTGAGTCTGGAAGTTGCTACTCCCACCAAGTTGTATGCAAAGCTCGCGATGCTTATCACGATACTCGTGATATTTCCGCTCCATCTTTTGGAAAATGGCCTTCCGCCTCTCCTCTTGGAAGGAGCTTTCGATCTCCAAGATTGTGGTCTGAAAAGAAAATAGAGCGAGTAAGAATAAAATCGGATCCGGCATGAACGAACACACAAATGAAATACCCAACTTACCCTAAAAGCAAGGCCGGCTATGGTCCTCGATAATGTGGAATCCTTCAATTTTTCGAGGGTCTTACCCTCTACGTCGTAACAGAGGGGACCAAGAAAAGGGACCACGTCCTCCATATCAACTAGCAGATCCTGGTCCAGAAGGATCGCAATGGTCCGCGTGGTTACCTCTAATCTCACCTCGAGCCGGGTGAGTCCGTCTCCCATCATCCTAACCTCCTCAGGGTCCATATTGGAGCCCATTTCCTAACCATCCTTAGCAACCCCCTTACCTTTCTCATCGATAAACGAGGTGGGAACATCAACTGGCCGTGAGGATGATGGCACATCTTACCACATAGTACCCAGAACCTCCACGGACGCTCCACCAGTTCCGACGTTGGCATCAGGAAGGGGCACGCTTTCTGCGGCTTTCGCTGATAACAAGACTTCAGACGGAAGGTTTGCACCGTCTTCAGACACAATGGAGGCTGGCTCTCTTTCGTTCCTTGTAGAATCTACGGCTCGGATTATCCCATCGCCGACTTCCACCGACCTGCTTTTACGAGGGACCAAATCCTCCTCGTTCGGTGAAGACTTTTCATCTATTAAATGAAGCAAGGGAGAAGCCGGAGTCTTTGGTACTGAAGCCATCGACGATCGAGCCGATCTAGCCTAAACGAGAGGCCGAATAGTAGTAGATGGCCAGGCAGGCTTGGCCATAGTCACAGTAGGGGCGGACCCTATTGTTGTGTTCATCTGTCGAAACGCAGGAGTAGGGGCCTTTGACCTCCTCGAGGATCCCGGGGCTAGAAACAAAAGAGAAGAAAAAGAAAGTTAAGTGGTCGATCCTTACAAAACAATAAGAAGCAAGCGACCAAAAGTCCACGACAATAAAGATTCAAAACGGGAAAACTCACCGATCACTGAAAGCTTAGGCCCGAACTTCTTGATAAAGGCCGACCATTCGTGAATCCCCACTATGTGAGGCAAGACCTGGCTAACCCAGTCGTGAATATCCGCAACCAAAGGAGGGGGTGAAGTCTCAACTGAACGAGGAAAAGGCAGAATGTTAGGCTACAATCAAAATGAGCAACATAAGCGCTTAGTAAAAAATACTTACGGGCATAAATTCCATGCCTCAGGAAATCCATTCGCATTTGTCACCACGTCCTCGGTCTTGACGTAGAAGTAGCTAAGCCAGAATTGACGATTTACTTTATCGTCCATCTTCACCACCGAACTCTTACTTCCTCGGTGACGAAGATGCAACATCGTCCCTCTATAGAAATTAAGCGCGAAGAGGTGCATCATGTGGCGAAGAGAGATCCTGCGGCCGGCCAATTCCGCGTACTTCGTCAACATGCGGATAAGTTTATAGATGTAAAGTGAAAGTTGGGCCGGGCAGACGCCATAGTAGCAGCAAAATTCCTCCGCCAATGAGAGAAGGGGACAGGAGTGGCCCACATAGAACGGATACACGTAGAATGCACAGTATCCGGGGCGATGAATCTGCACCACGTCGCGACCGACTAAGACCAGGTCGATGCGGGCCGGAATTTTGAACTTTGCCTTGAAATTAGCAAGAGCAACCGCATCCATCACCGATTTCGAGACCTCAAGGTCGTGCTCGGGCCCCTTTGAAAAGTCAGATCTAGGCTTCTCGTTACGAGGGATTATTTCGTTCACCGTAGGAAAGCTTTCATCCTCCGCAACAATGGCAACCCCATCGTCATGGAAAGGCATGCGCACCCCAAGGGAACAGGGTTAGGTATCCCCCCCCCTCCCCCCAGAATTGGAAGACACGTTAACCATATTTATTTATGAATAAAGGATGTGTAACGCAGAAGGGTCAAGGGTAGCAGAAGCCACCAGAATCAGTGAAAGCAAAATACAGCAGTAAGATCAAGAGGGCAAGGATTCTGAACGAAGAACGAAGAAGAAGGTATAGAGATCCAATATGTAGATTGCAAAGAATAAGGCGAAGGATTCTATATGCCTATTTATAAGAATTCAGGCATCAATATCGAGAAAGCAAGCTATCGTTACACAGATCAGGAATCGAAATGACAGAGGCACGCGAAACGATGCAAGGTATTGAGAAAACACGTAATAATGACGTATGATGACATGATGTCACTTTGGATCGACATGACCCTAGGTTGCGGCTCATGAAAGGCCACGTTTCCACCTCATATAACACGCTACTACTCGGCCTGCTCGCCCAAACTTCTCAGCCATAACTACCAGAGTCCGCTCGTCGGGGTCATCCAGGGTCGACCTCAATAAGCGGAGGGACTAACTGTATAGGTCAAAATCTGCCCCAAGAGAAGTTAGCCTGAAATGGTGTTATGGAAAATGATGTGGCCGAGGTCGACTTGTAAACCGTGGGGCTCGTGGCCAGGCGGTCAATAGCGGTCGAGGTCAAGTATCAAGAACAGAATACTAACGGCTAGTTTTTGTAATAAGATGTTTAAGAGAATATTCCATTAAATATTCTCTGTACTTGTCCTTTTAGGGTTGACTGGGGACATGTCCCATATAAATAAAAAAAGAGATAAGGGGTGGGGGCATGTAATTTTCATTGGGATAAAAACACTTGTTGAGAAGAAGATTCTCTATCTGGAAAGGATACAAACACTACCTTTTTATAAAGATTCTCGTTCATATTATTCATCGTGTTTCCATCAGATCCAAGGATTGTTCATACAAGTCTTAGATCTACCTGTCATTCACCAATGTCAAGCAGAATATTCTTTTTGTCCACTCATTATTGGGTGAATCATTCTCTTTATTTACATAAATGCCATTTATTGATATTTATTGCTAGATATGTCTCATTTAATGTTCTTGTTGTAAGGAAATTTCGTCTCTATTGTCATTAATCATATACAAACTCTGTCTCTCCCATCGTGCATTTTTGTGCTTAATATCTAAAGTTATTATCCTTAACTAGGTTTAACCCGTCACTATATAAATTTAATAGTTTAACCAGAGATTATATTTTTTGGTCAAACAACTTTGAAAGATAGAACCTCAGCAAAACGAATTCAAATAATTTACAAGGTTCTTTTACGGAGTGTTATGACCATATAAATCTTCCAGATTTGAAGCCTATTTCCTAAGTTCTTACACGTCGAAGTTATGCATAAATATATAGACTTGAATGTTAAACAGCATAGAATAATGTAGAAACTGATCTCGTAGTGCAGATTATAGGAAAAATAAAAGACTTAGATATTCACAAAATAGCTTAGGCTATTGCAGAATAGCACTTACATCAATCAACTCCTTCCTGGAATCTTGTAACTCAACATTGGCTCGGCGTTCTTTGACAACTAAAGCTTGATTCAAAGCTTCAAGATCTTCTAATTCTTCTTCTTTTTTCTATAGGCTCTCTTGGATCACGTCTAATTTTTTCTTCACATCTTGGCCGTCTCCCAAGTGTCTTATTACTTGCGTAGCCCCTCTGAGGCGTTCTATCTCCAACTCTAGGGCCTACTTTATGTCGAGTTTCGTTTGCAACTCCAGGATCTTCTCATGGAGAGTTTCTTTCTCCTTCTGCAAAGTAAAATTCTCTTGGCTGTCATAGGCTAATTATTACATATGTTGAGGGTGAAAACACATAATAATGGACGTACAAACATGCTGTTCTTCTGCCAACTTTAAGACACTTTCATCCATCCTCTTTTGCTCCATTTCTGCTCTCTCATTCTAAAACACAAAAAAGAAGAATTTTACAGTTACAGATTCCCAGAAAAAGAGCCGGCCAAGCGAATATTTGATATATTCCTTAATATTAGCACAGCTTAATTGAGAACAAAGTTAACCTTAGAAGTGCATAAATACTAAATTCTTGTTGCTTCATTTTGGATCAGGATAAGATACATGTAATGTATATAATAAGGAAAATGAGAGTGATGCAAGTTGTTTGAATTGAAAGTAAAACCCAAATAAGTTTCTAAGGTCTATCCACAATCTTAGTTCTATAAATACAATAGTCTGTTTCTACAATATCATATTTTTATACCTTATAGGTAGTAGTCTAATTCCTTCATATGCTTACATCTCCATATATATTTTTTACTTACCAGTTAAAGTCAATCAATTAAACAGCAAGTAAGATTTTCTACCATTTGCTTCAAAGAATTAAGCACTTGTCTTTGATTATCATTGAGGGCCTCCTTTTCCACCAAGTCCTTTTCGCGCAACTCAAGTTCTTTGCGTTGTGTTTCCAAATACAATGTATTCTTCTCTCTCTCCTTGATCATCTTTGCTAGTTAATCACGAGCATTCTTCGCCATCCCTTCTAACTCTGTAGTCAATAGTAAGTACTTGCTGTACGTCAAAAGTGTGATAAAAAAAATGCAACGTTAAACTAGCTAATACTATCTGTTAGGAGAAAATATGTACCTTTATTATATTCTTGGATCATTTCATCTCTTTGCATCATCACTTTGTTTAGGCACAGTGAAGTTCTATTGCATTTGCTCTCTATCTCCTTGAGACGCCTACTTTTGGCCTCGATTGTGTCAGCCAGATTAGAGACAAGCGCATCATTTTTGCGCTTCTCTTCTGCCTGAACATCAGAGACAGATTTTAGGTCTTCATTTTTTCGCATATAGTCACCAACTACACCTGCTGACTTGAAATCATCAGCCTTTGCAACCTAACCATATAACTTATTCCCCTATTTGCCTGAACTTAAATAGTCCAACTTCCCTCTATGTTGTGATTCAAAACTCTTCTCCAACTTAATTGCATAAGCAAAGCCATCACAATAATTACTAAATTCAACCACAACATACCCTGAATGACCCCTATGGTTCCACAATGGATGTACCCTCACCGGATTAAACCCTTTGTTCATCAAATCATCCCTGAGTCCCGAGCCACTTTTTTCCCACGTAACGGTTACCATCCCACTCAATGGGAAGATTTGCTACAATTCCCACCCATGGAAATACCTTTTTCTCATCAACATCAATCCCTTGATACAGAGTCATACAAGTGAAAATTTAGAGCACAAAATATAGAGTAAATACTATAAGAAAAGAGAATTGTTGGAGGAAAAACGACAGTGTTAACATACAGATGGACGAAAATAAACAAATATAAAAATTGAACATGAAACCATGTTTAACAGATTACAAATTGCAAAGATATAAACACAATAGCAAAATGGAGAAATACAAACTTACTTTTCTCTTGAAAAAATAGAGAGTAACTATAGCGAATGTTTTGAGTAAAAAAACTGTGTTAAATTTTGAAAAACAAGCCTAGATTATGAAACTAAACACACATAAATAGCAACAACGACAAAACCCAAATGTGACATATGTAAAGATTAGACGAAAAACAGAGTAAATAGAAGAAAAGATGAAACATAGCATTGCTGGTAACAATCAGTAGAAATGCGTAAAAAAAAAGAAGGAGAAATACGTAAGCGTTGCATGTGAAGCAAATACATTGATATAATTGTATTTGCTCCTCTTCCGTATATATTTTTGCTCAGATTTTTCTGATTGCTTGTTTTGGCCTTTTCTGAATATTGGATAGCACTAACTACGTATATCAGCTGCTAATTTATTTGATTTTTCTTTGTCTTAAATTTTACTGAAGGTGGTGGTGAACTTGATAAATTGAATCTTTAAATTTTTTAAAATTGAATTGGTTATAGTTTTAAAATTATGGACTAATAGAAAATAGTTGCTAAAACTGTAATTATTGTTTTACATATTTATCTATGTTTCACGTTAAAAATATTGGATTCGGACGAATCCTTTATCTAAAATCCACATCTGTTACTGTGGTGGTAGGGGGGAGGGGGGCCTTAGATACAATATGACTAGTGCAAAATTTAGTGCATATAATATCGAGCAATTGTTACAACTCGATTGACTTGTAAGTATGTAGGTTTAGATATGAGATGGGTAAATTTCAATGGTCATTTAAGTTAAGTCTTATAACACAAAAATTATTTTTTCTGTAACATTAATAACCGAAATGTAAAAGTGGCCAAAGATGGCCACTTTAATCGGAAAAATGATGTGCTTATCTTTATTTGCTTAATAGTAAAATTCATTTAATCAACCTATTTTAATTAACATTCATACTTGAACTTAGCAGAAACCGAGAGAGAGAATTCATGTAAGGATACATGTTATATTTTCACTGGTTTGATGTAACCGCGCACCGGATGTAAAACAAGAGATTTCTCCCACTTTGCTAGTGGAAATTTAGAAATGGTAATGCTAGACTGGATCACTATCTGTTTTGCTTCAAATCCTAGCCTTAATCACGTCAGCAAATTGCATTAGGAAAGCTGCTAGAGAGGTCTTAGGGGTCATGAACAACTTTTCTGGGAGTTATAAAGGGCACTGGTGGTGGAACGGAAAGGTCCAAAATAAAGTGGAAGCCAAAAAAGCTGCTTATTTGAAGCTAGTAGAGACTACATACAAGGAGGAAAGAAGGACTTATCGGGAGTGTTATAAAAAGGCAAAAAAAGAGGCGAAGTTAGCAGTTAAGGCGGCTAAGAATGCGGCATTTGGTCATTTGTACGAGGAGCTCGGGAGCAAAGGTAGGGACAAAAAATTATACTAGTTGGTCAAGGTGAGGGAGAGTAAGGCCTGTGACTTAGACCAACTCAAGTGCATCAAGAACAAGGATGGTAAAGTATTGATGGACGAGGCACTTATTAGACGGAGATGGCAGACATACTTCCATAAACTGTTGAACGAGGAGGGAGAGAAAAGCATTATGCTGGGTAAGTTGGAGTACTCTGAGAGTCGGCAGGATTTTAGGTATTGTAGGCAGATTAAGGTAGAGGAGGTAGAAGGGGCGATGCGTAAGATGTGCAGGGGCAGAAGGACGGAGCCAGACGAAATCCCGGTGGAATTCTGGAAGAACGCGGGCGAGCAGGCTTGGAGTGGCTCACTGGGTTATTTAATATTATGTTCAGGATGAAGAAGATGCCCGAGGAATAGAGGTAGATTACGATATTTCTGTTGTACAAGAACAAGCGTGATATCCAAAATTGCAATAAGTATAGGGGTATAAAGCTGTTGAGTCACAATATGAAGGTTTGGGAGAGGGTAGTGGATGCCATGGTGAGGCGCTACGTGTCTATTTTCGAAAACCATTTCGGTTTCATGCCGGGCGTTCGATTACGGAAGCGAGTCATCTGCTGAGGAGATTAGTAGAGTAGTACAGGGAAAGGAAGAAGGACTTGCCTATGATTTTCATTGACCTTGAGAAAACGTATGATAAAGTTCCGAGGGAGGTACCGTGGAGGTGTTTGGAGGCTAGCAGCATTCCGGTAGCGTACATTAGGGTGATTAAGGATATATATGATGGTACTAAGACTTGGATGAGGACTGTGGGAGGTGACTTAGAGCATTTTCCTATTGTGATGGGGCTACACCAAGCATCGTCTCATAGCCCATTTTAATTTTCCTTGGCGCTTGATGTGCTAACGGTGGTTCGACTGACTATGCTGTATGGGACTGAGTGTTGTCCAGTCAAGAACTTTTATGTACAGAAGATGAAAGTAGCAGAAATGAGGATGTTGGGATGGATGTCTGGGTATACCAGGAGAGATAAGATTAGGAATGAAGCTATCGGGGACAAAGTGGGAGTAGCCTCCGTGGAGGACAAGATGCGGGAGTCAAGGCAAAGATGGTACAACCTGTTAAGAGGAGAAGCATTGATTCTCACATTAGGAGGTATGAGAGGTTGGCCATGGCGAGTTTGAGAAGAGCTCGAGATGGACCTAAGAATTACTAGGGAAAGGTGATTAGGCAGGACATGGCGCTGCTTCAGCTCACTGAGGACATGACCCTTGATAGGAGGATGTGGAGGTCGAGAATTAAGGTAGAAGGTTAGTAGGTAGTTAAAAGTTTCTTAGTTGCTCCCCGATAGTCTTACTAGCACGCATGTCCCTTCATATTCTTAGATCTTTATTGCATTATGTGATTTTGTTCGCCCCAGGTATTGTATTCCCTGTTGTTATTATATGATATTACTTATCCTTTATCTCCCTCTTTTTCTTCTCTCTTCCTTTTGTTGACCCCCATCTCTCCTTTTTCTTTTTCTTCTTCTCTTTCTTCTTCTTCCGAGCCGAGGGTTTATTGGAAACAGCCTCTATACCTTCATCGGGCAGGGGTAAGTTCTGCATACAAACTACCCTCCCTAAACCCCACCAGTTGGGAATGTACTGGGTCTGTTGTTGTTGCTTTTGTGGTGGTGAGGGTCTATTATTTGTATTACTTATCCTTTATCTCCCTCTTTTTCTTCTCTCTTCCTTTTCTTGCTCCCCCGAACTCTTCTTCTTCTTCTTCTTCTTCTTCTTCTTCTTCTTCCGAGCGGAGGGTTTATTGAAAACAACCTGCCTTCATTGGGCAAGGATAAGGTCTGTGTACAAGACTACCCTCCCCAAACCCCACTTGTTGGGAATATACAGGGTCTGTTGTTGTTGCTGTTGTGGTGGTGAGGGTCTATTATTTGGTATTACTTATCCTTTATCTCCCTCCTTTTCTTTTCTCTTCCTTTTCTTGCTCCCCCCCCCACCTCTCCTCCTCCTCCTTCTTCTTCTTCTTCTTCTTCTTCTTCTTCTTCTTCTTCTTCTGCTTCTCCTCCTCCCCCTTCTCCTCCTTCTCCTCCTCCTCCTTCTTCTCCTTCTTCTTCTTCTCCTCCTCCTTCTTCTTCTCCTCCTCCTTCTCCTTCTCCTTCTTTTTCTTCTTCTTCTTCTTCTGAGTCGAGGGCCTATTGGAAACAACCTACCTTCTTTGGGTAGCGTACAAACTACCCTCCCAGACCTCACTTGTTGGGGTCTGTTGTTGTTGTTGTTGTGGTGGTGAGGGTCTATTATTTGGAATTATTTATCCTTTATCTACCTCTTTTTTCCACTTGTTGGGAATATACTAGGTCTGTCGTTGTTGCTGTTGTAGTGGTGATCATCTTAAATTTTGGCCTACATAAACTTTGCAGTATATCCGCCCCATGGGATCTTAGCAAGCATGTCTGCTCATATGTCTAGATAAAAAAGGAGAGTCGTGAATTAACAGTTAATTTAAAATAGCTTAATTATAACAAATTCTCAAAATTAAATTTTCTAATATGTCCATTTAGAGATGATTATGAATGTTAATTAAAATGATTGATTAAATGACTTATTTTATTACGTCACTTTTCCGGCAAAATTTGTTGGAAAATTGGTTATGGAGAATAGGAGTTAACTTGAGGTATGTCAAGGACATTGTCCTTAAGGATATTTTCGCCCACACAAAATAAATAAAATTAGGCGCATTCCCAAAAATTCAACAAGCTCTTCCAATTATTAAACTGGGAACAAAACTAGTACAAAATTCAAGAAAGAAACCCAACATATAGGAGGAAGAAGATGATTCAGAAAGTTGTGTTAGAGCGCGTGTCTTTAGCTCTCCCAAGACCATATTTATATGGGTGTTGCTCCAACGGCTAGTTAACGACTAATTTTCAACTGCTAGTTTATAACAACTAGTTTGACTATTTCAAGATGAGAGAAAGTAGATCAAAATAAGAGACACTTCCTTTTGAGATACCCACAAATTCCAACAATTCCCCACATATCTCAAAAGGGATATTAAAATAAATAATAATAATAATAATAATAATAATAATAATAATAATAATAATAATAATAATAATAATAATAATAATAAAGAGAGTATGTTTGCTTGGTTTTAGGTAATAAATTTATCTGGTGTCTTATGGACTATGAATCAGATATAGATAAAATAAGATTTAACTTACAAAATAATTGGTGAAGTTGATAACTTCTACGAACCAAAATTTGTTAATGTAAGTTAGGGATCTTATTCATCATATTACATCCCCACAATTTCTGTTGTTATCGTGGTCTTGCGCTAATAGGCCTTGCGCACGTCTGATTTTCATGAGTGCTCTAGAAATTTAGTCACAAATTTCATAGGAACGACCCCTACTCCACACTCATATAGGTCCATTCATCAAGTGTATTCTGCAGCGTAATACACTACCTACAGAAGGCTATAGATTATTATATTAAGAGTTATAAACTCAATCTCACCTTCCTTGCGGTCTTGCACTATACAGACACACCTATATGAAAAGACATAATTCAATAGTGCAGATTTTATCAACTAATGACTTGTTGTTACCCATGTGAGCCTACTTCATGGGATCTCCAATCACATATATTGGGTTACCATCATTGTTGATATATCTCAATTTGGTAGAAGTCTCATTCCCCTTGATGTTTCATTTATAAGTCAAAGGATCGGCCTAATTATCTTTTGACTACACATTATATGTATGAAAAAATTCTCATCTCTAGAAAATGTGTCTAATCTTCCCATTGAAAGATTTATTTTCTTACATTGGCTATTGAACCTTGGCAATCAAAAATTCATCGTTGCAAATATTTCGGGTTAATTCCTAGTGGAATATTTGCCAAGAAGTTGCTTAATCAGCGTCATTGTCAGGCAATTTCAATACGACAGCACCCTACCAAAAGGTAATCACTAGTGATTTTGTTTTCCCCATCCGAATCAAAGATCCAATATAAGCATTGTATCCTTCTAATATAGTCGAAAATGTACATACATAATACTAACTCATAATACTTCTCATGTAAGGCATAAAATCATCTCAAATGAAAATAAAACTTGACTCTCATACAAGTTCCTTTTGAAACATCGACACATATAAGAATTTATTTTCTTTTTCTGTATTCAAACACCACAGTAAAATTTTCTAAACATAGTAATTACTTTAATTTCTGTAGAAATATCTCAAATTAGAACGAAACATATCATAAGTTTTTAACCCAAATAACTAAGAGACCCGAAAAAAATTAACTTTTCAGAGCCAGAAGCATAATATATTTTTGATCTTCCAATATAAATTTTTTTCACAAAAAAATTCTCAATTTTGTAAGGTTTTATTATAATTTTAATAAATAATTTTTCGACTTTTTCCTTCTTAGGGTCAGGCTATATAGCTCCGCCAAAATACCTACCCCTCCACAAAAAGTTTTAGGATAAAGGATAATTTTTCCAAAACTCATAAGGAGTTTTACCAATTTCTCATAACGAATTCCATTTCATAAATATCATGCTAATAATATAGCTTCACCCAAAGATTATCACATAGACAATGCAACTCATTAATTAATTTTCATTCAAATAGAATCAAGACCTCATAACACCTTAGAGTAGCTAATACCTCAGTTATAAATCGTTCTAAATGACTTTATTTGGAGGACCAAATTAATATTTTCATGGCTCAAATAAAACTAGTTATGCCCTATTAGAATAAATGGAAAGCAAAGCAAAAATATTAAGATCCCATAAGATTATGTAAAATTACCCATATTATGTCAGCATCAACAAATATGTTAAGAAAATAATAATTTGATCAAAAGTTGGGAAGATTAAATAGATCTCACTATGAGATTTTCTAAAAGGAGTAAAATATGTTCAATTGATCTGACACTTAAAAGATGATAAACATAAGTAAGCCATGTGATTTTTTCTTCTTCTTATTTATATGTCTGTTAAGACAAGATCTAGGACTCATACAACATTACATTATTTTCGCTAGATCAACTTAACATAAATTCTCCCAAATTTAAAGACTAATGAAAATTAGAAGTACACTATGAACTTTTTCATCATCTAAAAACAAAGGTCATAGAAACTTAAAAGATTCTCTTTCTTCGGTCTTATATTTACCCTTTTACCTCAACTAAACAGATTAAATGCAAATAAATTGTAGCATTACTACACAAACAAGATTTCAATTGCGTAATATAAAATATTATTATTTTCATGTAGGTGAAAGGTTAACAATATAAAACTGAATCTCAAATAGTTAAAGGAATAAAAAAATATGAATACCATTTCATCAGCAACCACAGATGATTGGGAGAAAACATACCAACATTGACCAAATCATTGATCATTGATCATTGATACGACGAAACATGCTAAGCCGAGCAGTTGCAATCTAAATTATCTTTTTAATCATTCGTCCAAATCACTTCTGCTCTTTTTGATCGTCTCAATACTAAGACACTTAGAGAGACTTTAGCTTCTCTGAAGAAAAGATTAGATGAAAACTTATATACCGCCGAATGAAAGTAGAACAAAGACAAAAATAATATCGCGATCCAAAATTCCACTACAGGCATCGTGATGGCACTTAGTCTCTAAGACTAGGTAAGTCGATTACAATTACATTTTGAGTTATTTTTTTTGAAACATATAATTTAATACAAGTGTCGAAACCAAAAGCGGAAACAAATATAACAACTTCCCAAGACTGGTAATACTGAGTCACGAACTCTAACTGAATACATGCAATGATCTCAAGGATCGAATATACAATACTGTTCGAATAAGAGTTGACAGTACAATTGAAAGACTCCAAGGGACTGCGACGACCATGCAACTCTACATCGAATCCTTGCGATCAACACACTAACTCTGCCGAATCCGATATCCCTAATACCTGGTTCTGCACATTTTTGTGCAGAAGTGTAGTATGAGTACACCATGGTCGGTACCCAGTAAGTATCAAGACTAACCTCGATGGAGTAGTGACGAGGTACAGTCAAGACACTCACAAGTCAAATAACCTATGCAATATAGCAGTATACAATAGTACTAGAAAATAACTAGCAGTGATAGCAACAAAAATTAACCAGTGATATAAACAACAAGGCAACAAGAACATCATAATTATCGCTCAAACGAATAAGGAATACAAGTACAACCTATTAATCTAAGTCCTTCAATTATACGCCTTGTAAGTCCTTCAAATATAAATCTTTCACCTCATTTCATAATCATAAAATATGGGTCTCAGCCCACTTTCATAGTTTTACGGCACCTCGTTCCTATCTCTCTATTAGAACCACACGGACAACTCATGTACCAAAATATCAATGTATATAAGATCTGCAAGATCAATTTATTTTCAATAAAGTAAGTTTATAATTTTTAAACCAAGTAAGAAATCAACAAAGAAATGAATTTAATTTTAAACTCGTTTGGGTGAAGAAAATGACATTTCAATTAAAATGAAGCATCTGATAGCTACTGATTTGGATGTAAAATTTATTAAATTAAAACATAATAGTAATTTCTTTTATTCAAAACAACTCAAACCTCAAAAAACAGTAAAAACCAGAAACACAAATTCTTAGAATCTTGTACGAAGAGCCAAAGCCAACACAATACAACAAGGAATACAAAACACATAATAAAATCAAATAATACATCATGAAAGAACACAAGAATTTACATATCACGGAAAAACAAAATAACCAAAGGCAAGTGCAGCCATAGAGAAATATCAACAAAAGGCACTCCCGAGGTACCGCCTCGTAGTCCAGAATCATAAATAAATATCAACAAAGGGCACTCCCGAGGTACCCCTCGTAGTCACAAATCACAAATAAATTTCAATCTTTCCTTATATCATCGCAGGAGCCTTCACATTTGAATAATTAAAAATGATCTTTCCCTAAATAGCATCTTGCGTTTTAGCCCACCTTATCACACCGCATGACTTCTAGTAGTTTCCCTATTAGCCACGTGTATCAAGCTTGTCACGACCCAAAATCCACTAGTGATCGTGATGACGCCGAACATCGCTGTCAGGCAAGCTAACAGTGTTTAGTTAATTTAATTACTCATTCTAGTACCTTAAAATTATGATTTTTATTAATGAAATAGTATTTACATGAACCACAATAGTGAGCAGCCCGTAGGAACCCCCAAAACCTAGTGTCACAAGTGCATGAGCATCAACTAGCAAATATAATAAAATACAATATCTGTCTGGAATATAAGTTAGACTAAAAAATATAAATAACTCTTACGGAGACTCTACAGGCTGCGGATCGTAACATAAAATGCAGCTCACGGTAAAATCCCCGAAATGGCCGCGCCTCTGCGCCCAAAGACCACCGAACATATGTGTACCTGCACAAAAAGTGCAGCAAGTGTAGTATGAGTACGTAAATCAACGCGTACCTAATAAGTATCTAGCCTAACCCCAGAGAAGTAGTGATGAGGGGTCGATATCAACATTTACTAGTGGTCCAATAAGACAGATACAACAGAAGTAAACAGATGTGAATCAGAGAAAATAAACGAAGTAACAAGTATAATACGTGGTACAATCCTCCTCTCAGTAATAATTCAAACTCTCAGCTAGTAGCTACCTCCTCAATCGGAGTATATAGAATGAACCTTACCAGATAGGTCGTCATAGTTCAATAAGGAAAAGCTCACATATATGCTGGCTTCTTGCCAATTATTACGTACGATTTCATAAGAGTATTTTATAGAAATACCGAGGCGTACGACCTGATCCATCATAACATTGCCAAACCATAGATAACATTTATTTTATTTCCGCAGTGAACGACTCGCTCCCATGATAGTGTGGTACATAAATCTGGCCGAGGTGTACGACCCGATCCATCATAGTGTGTGCACTGCCGAGGGTCGAACGGCACGAACCATAGACGTTATCCATCCTTCCTAGGCGAATAGCCCGATCCTATTAGAATAAGAATTTTTGACGGGTCCTTGACCTCACCCACGATCAGACGTGTGAGTTATAAATTTTTAAAGGGGAAACTTTTCGATAAGAACGCATAACGTAGGAAAAATTCGTAAGAGGAGCACAATTATTCTGCGGCTATCATGAAGCCCGTCGAATATCTACATAGCAAGTATATCACTCTACACAAGTCTAGTAACGTAAAATAAAGGAATTTAATAGGCAAGCGACAACTCAAATAGTACAGTTATAGCATGGTAGGAACCTAAGTCTACCCGAACATAACTCGAATCTAACTACGCACGGACTCTCGTTACCTAGTGAGTACGTAGCCCCCGCAACAAGTAACACATAACAAATACATCACTTAGGGGTAGCTTCCCCCTCACAGAGTTAGACATGAGACTTATCTCGCTCCGAAGTTCGAAAACGGGCTCCAAGGCCTCTCTAACCCCTCAAACCGAAACCCATCGATTCAAAGCTATTCAAACAATGTGCAAACTAATAAAAAAAATACTCTAATACCCATAATTAATTAATTTAAACAAATTCTCAACTCCGTCGAAAAGCCTATAAAATCAACTTACGGCCCGCGTGTCCGAATTCTGAAATTTTTCGAAGATAAAATTTACCCAAAACACCACGAACTCGAATATATAATTTATTTCAAATTCCAATCTCTTAAAATATCATAATTTCCACAAATTTTCATGAATTTACACGCCTAAATTCATATATTTAACTCATAACTGGTAGAAATCACTTACCTCATGATTGACGATGAAATTCGTGCTCCAAAATCGCTCCAAGGTCGGCGCTCATGGAGAAAATGAAATGAAAATGGCGAAAACCCCTTTTTAAAATCTCACTGCCTAGTCCAACCATCTTCGCGAACGCCGCAAGTCCCTCGTGTTCGCGAAGTACAACCAGCTTCTGCCCTCCAGTTCCCTCTACGCCAACGCGAGATAGGGATCGTGAACGTTAAGCTTCACCAGCTCGCCCATCACGGATACTGACACCCTTATGCGAACGCGAAGACCAATCTCCCCTGCCAGGCCAGCCCCTCCTACGCGAACACGACTAGGCCTTTGCGAATGCGGAGCACAACTGCCCAACCGTTCGCGAACGTGACTCCCTTATCGCGAACACGTAGAACAAAAAGGTCCCCAGCTAAATTCTTTCTCCGCGAATGCGAGAGTCCTCTCGTGTTCGTGAAGAACAAAACCAGCACCAGCAAACCAGCAACAACAACTGAGCCAAACTTGGTCAGAAACCACCCCGAATCACACCCGAGGTCCCCAGATCTCGTCCAATGACACCAACCAGTCCCAATACATAACACGAACCTGCTCGAGGCCTCAAATCACATCAAACAATGCTAAAACCACGAATCACACCCCAATTCAAGCTTAGTGAACTTTAGAACTTCAAAGCTCTACATTCGACGCTGAAATCTATCAAATTAAGTCCGATTGACCTCAAAATTTGCCCACCAGTCATAATTGACATAACGGGCCTACTTCCACTTCCAAAATCGAAATTCGATCCCGATATCAAATAGTCCACTCCAGGTCAAACTTCCCAAAAACCATCCAATTTATAACTTTCGCCAATTGACGCCGAAACGACCTACGGACTTCCAAATCAACGTCCGGACATGCTCCTAAGACCAAAACCACCATACCGAACTATTCCCAGGCTCGGAGTCCCAAACGGATAACATCAAAATCCATTTTCATCCCAAACTTAGGGAATTCTTAAACCTTCAAAATGCCAACCTTTCGTAATAAGAGCCGAAATATTCCTGGGCCACCCGATTCTTGACCCGAACATATGCCCAAGTCCGAATTCATCATACAAAACTATTGGAACCTTCAAATCCCGATTCCGAGGTCGTTTACTCAAAATTCAAACCTTAGTCGATTCTTCCAACTTAAAGCTTCCGAAATTAGAATTTTCTTTCCAAATCAATTCCGAACTTCCCGAAATTCAATTCCGACCACACGTGCAAGTCATATTACCTGAAGTGAAGCCACTCAAGGCCTCAAACTGTCGAACGACGCGCTAGAGCTCAAAACGACCAGTCGGGTCGTTACATTCTCCCCCACTTAAACATACATTCGTCCTCAAACATGCTAAGGACTGCTCCGGAGTTGTCCAAAATCACTTTTTAACACCTCGTGCACCTACCCGTGCCACCACATTCCAGTTAAACACATTAGCTTGAGCCATACTGAAAATCCTCCCTATAACCTTAGCTAACAAGCTTTAGAACCAAGTTCCAATTTCTAAATTTCTTTACAAGGCCTTATTCTAACACACGAACATCGTACCAATCACTATACACTGTACCAAAACATGATCATGCATCTATGCTAAAATCACACCATGCACCACATAAGTCGGTTGCCCATAATAACATCCTCCGACCACAATAGCTGTAATTTCACGATTTTGGTTACCGCAATACATCTCATGACACATATAAATCCTGTTCCAAATCTCGCAATACCGCCACGACGAAAAAGACGTGTAGAAAACCATAACCACCTGTCGAATCAATAATTCATGGAGTCTCTCCTCCTAACAAGAACCATTACCTCATTCAGAACTGAATAATGAGATTTTCTCTCTAAGGTACCTTATATAAATCTGATTACACCAATTTTAGGTCCAATAATCTCGTCTCATCCAGTACAAGCTGCTCAGGCAATAAGCCACCTCAAACACTGATTCCGATCTCATGTGGTGCCATCAATGCGTCCATGAGCTATAACTCGAATATGACACAAAAGAAAGAACGAACTCTAGAAAAGAACTATCTAGCCTGCGTAACGAATAAAAACGGTCGAACAGATGTTATGAACCCTTCTCTGAGGATGAGAAACAAAATATGCAGGAATAGATATATGGAACCGTGCTCAACATGACACTGTTGCGGCGTGCAACCCGATCCAAATATGATACCATTGCGGTGTGCAACCTGATCCAAACATGATACTGTTATGGCGTACAACCCAATCCGAACATGACAATAAATAAGGACAGACTCATTAAGCATAATGCTTCTACCTACAGAATATCGAATATCGACCTTAAGCACGCTAAGTGCAATATTACAACTCTGGGTAGAGGGATAGTGCCATACGCTACAAAACCCAAGCATAACTAAGGTGCAATAAATGACCTACATCTCGAGAGCCATCCTGCTCACATAACACAACAAGATACACGAGACCTCAACATATGTGTGAATAATCAATCCGTCAAATCCAAAACAAAATTACACGATCCGCAACCCAAAGAATAGGACGCCTCTCAAGCATATACTCTTGCATTTGCGATATTACCATAACCTCCATACTTGGTCTAAATCTTTAACAATCAATTGACTAACATGCCCCACTTATACAAATCTCCCCATGGGGTACGCTCCCACGACCTTCCACTCAGGTAGCAAATTCCGCACATCCACACCACCGACCACACCAATTCTGTAAGGCAAATCACAATCCACAACTCAATACATAATGCCTCTTCCACAGAACACCATTCTCAGGCGACACTAAGATAATGCCAGCTTACTCGAAACATCTGATTTCTTCCCTGCTCATCCGAGCTCGTGACGTCCTTATCAACACCGACCTGCAACCTTGATCCTCAACTTCCAATTCCCATGCTGCTCACTGCACCAATCACGCCGCTACGCGAGAATACACGAATTCATCAAAACCCCTAAACTACCAGTAGAATAACACTTCAACGGCTGAAAAACTTTCACTTAGCTCATCTCCAAAGAGCCCATGCAACATGCAACTAAATTCCCAAATCGCAGAAAATACAACCTCAAACCGTGATCTAAACCGTCATAACTCTTTCGAAATTCATTTACATGACAAAGCCATTTGAATCAACTACCTCCCAAATCAATCAGGTCATGGTGGCTGTCAAGCCCACACGTACAACCACAAACCACCTGCATAACTTCACACAATGAAGGAACTGATCCTTGCCACAATCATGCATTTTGCCATTACTAACCGACCCAACTTCTTTCAATTTACCCTTGACCTGACTTAGAAATATGATAGCTCTGTTCACAACATAACGAACTCAATCCGCACTCCCGAGTAACCCGAATCACGCATCGTCTCAATACCCATGACTCATCTTATACCTCCTTACGCGCACAATAGCATCTCCAACTGGTCCACCCATTCTGCAAGACCTTTCGCAATTCCGAAACTATTTCTTCCTTTCCTCTAATACTGCACTTAAATTCTTAAATCCACTAGGACCATAACCGAGAGTCACCACTCTGACTTGTTCTCAAATGTGACCAAACTCCAACACTCTACTAGCACATGATCATCCTCTCAAAGAAGCAACCGGCTGAACTTTTTTCCTTGTACATCATATCCACAAAAGTATAAGCTCCGAGTCTTCCCAAAAACCTGAACATGCATCGATACAGCCGAATATAGCACATGTCCATCAAGTTCTTTGTTGAATTACCCCTGATGTTTCCTTATCTTAGTCATAAATAATCCTCCAACACACCAATAACTAGAAACCGCACAAGCAGACGACCAAGCGATCCAATCGTAAACGGTGGGGCTCCCCCACTTAGCTGTAAGCTACAATTATATAAACCTAGAACCCGCCAAACTTCTCGAAGCCTTTTGTTAAGCTTTTCATGAACATTTTGAATCACCAGTCACAATCGCATATTTGACCTCTTACTAGGTAGCAAGTACTATTCTTCGTAGAAGCTTCATCAACATCAAGTGACCGCTAACCTGCTTACAGGAGATAACCCACCTGTGGAATTCCTTACCGACATCTCCCAACGGCGCTGCATTGGGTACAAGTACCACGTAATCAGTAAATTCTCCTGAGCTCATGCTCGCCCACCAGCTGTATAAGTTCGCTCCTTCCTTATTGACGTCAATTGCAAGTTCAACAATACTTTCCGAACTCAAGTCAAATTGAACCTGAGACATGATCAGAACTCAAGTCAAACTGACCGCGCATCTGTCCGCACATATGGCATAAGTCTTGTAAAATGGTCGTAACGTTCTGTATACATATCCAAATGACGAACGGTTTGATGGTTGGAAACTAGACTCAAAGGACTTTAATTTGATAGGTATATAACCACCTAAGTTTTTATAATTTGGTAGTTCCATGCATTTGAAGACGTATATTGTGCGAGCTTATTTGAAACTTTAGCCCATTGCATAGCTCTCAACTTGTCTTAGTTATAGGAATCTCCTTAGACCCTAACAACATCCAATACACCTCCTACACTTAATATCATGATCATCTAAGTTGTTCCAGTCCTTAACCTCTCGTGGAAAGGCAAGCCGACACTAAAGCGACTTGTGAGTGTGCTTATGGCCTCGGGCTAATAGGAAATTCGAGGGGCATCACATCCTCCAACAACACTAGAATCACGAATCGCGCATCGATTCAAGCCTAAGAAACTTATATACTTCTAAATTCCAAAACTAATGCTGATTCATACCAAACCAACTTAGATTGACTTTAAATTTTGCACACAAGTCATAAATGACACCACATATCTATTCCAATTTCCGGAACCAAAATTCCATCCCGAAGTTGTTTTCTCAATAGTCAAACTTCGGTCAACTCTTTTCATTTAAGCTTCAAAAATAAGAATTATTCTTTCGATTTAATTCTGAACCCTCCAAAAACCAAACTCGACCTTGTACGCAAGTCATAACACATATTACGAAGCTGCTCGAGACCTTAAGTCGTTGAACCGGACGTAAATTCTCAGAATGACAAGTCAGGTCATTATAAATAGTTTGTATATAAAGTATAGGATCATCATCGAAAATAGTGTAATTGTTATTCTCCATAATAACAATATGGAAATATCTTTAAGATTGTTGGAAAATTGGTTATGGAGAATAGAAGTTAATTTGAGGTGTGCCAAGGAAACCATCCTTAAGGATAATTAACCCACATAATAATGAACAAAATTAGGACCCCTAGGATTCACAAGCTCTTCCAGTTATTAAACTAGGAACGGAACTAGCAGAAAATTCAAAAAAGAAACCATCATATAGGAGGAATAAGATGATTCAGAAAGTTGTGTTAGAAAGTGTGTATTTATCTCTCCAAAAATCATGTTTATATAGGTGTTGCTCCAACAGTTAGTTTCTAACGACTGATTAACGGATAATGTCTAACGAATAGTTTGACTATTTCATGATGAGAGAAAGTAGATAAAAATAAGGACACTTCCTTTAGAGATACCCATAAATTTAAAAAATAAATGGCATCTTCTGGCCACTTTTATATTAGTTATACTTAAGAAAAATGATATTTTTTTTACAAAAAAAAGTGGCTTTTGTGTTACAAAACTTAACTTGAATTACCATTGGTGAAATTTACCCGGTATGAAACTGCACTGATTTTACAGCTTTACTTCTATTACTAATGGATATTATTTTGGGAGTATTATTTTGATGAATTTTCAGAAACCACGATAGTTTAGTTGTTATTAACTTTCTGTAGCTACCATATACATATTATTTCCTATAGCTAATATTTCGTTGCTACTGAACAGTATTCGCTATATTCGCGCTACTATATTCATGAATATAGTTGTGGAATTCGCCTAATAAGTAGGGAGTCCAGCTGTTTAATAACGGAAAGAGGATCAATTAGTGTGTATCACTCCTAACTTAGCTCAACAAAGTCAATTCTATTAAATTTTGTTGCTATTGTGTTGTATTTCATGTATTCGCGCGACTATATTTATAAATACAGTGAGGTAATCCGCCTCAAAAATAGGGATTACAAGTGTTTAATTTTGTATTCCATGTATTTGCGCAAATTTATTTATAAATACAGTGAGCT
This sequence comes from Nicotiana obtusifolia, assembly GCA_002018475.1. Lineage (NCBI taxonomy): Eukaryota > Viridiplantae > Streptophyta > Magnoliopsida > Solanales > Solanaceae > Nicotiana > Nicotiana obtusifolia. The sequence continues at coordinate 30,921 of MCJB01021291.1, read as the reverse complement.
AATCCGCCTAAAAAATAGTAATTACAGGTGTTTAATAACGGAAAGCGCAATATTGAATTGTATTCAATTTCACTATCAAACAACAAAAGATCAAGAAATAAGGTGTATACCGTTCTATTCAATTCGATTATATATATTGTATTCAATGCACTAATATTCATTATTCACTATTATACATTGTATTCAATTCACCTTATTCAATTCGACTGTATTCAAACAACAAAAAATCACAAAATCAGTAATGTTCGGATGTATTAAAAAAATACAGACCTTCGGAATACATAAATACAAGAAAAAATATAATGTATTTATAGAAAAATATAATGTATTTGAGTGTATTTGTATAAAATAAAATATATTTGTATTTGTATGTGACTCAATAGCAAAGAAGAGAAGAAAGTTTGCCGGAGTTGGAGACGAACAAAAACCCGACTCTCAAATCTTCTCCAGCGACTTTGCTCTAGATTTTTAAAAGCTCAATCCGTAGCCATGGCAAGATCTATTCGCCTAGTCCCTCTTCGCTTCAGAAAGTCCACCATTGCCACCAAAAATGGCTGCTAAGACGGTTGCCTTGATGGAAAAGGGAGAGAGATTTGAGGGAGAAGAGAGAGGATTGAAAATCTTGATGATAGAGAAAGAAGGAAGAGAGAGAGAGAGAGAGAGAGAGAGAGAGAGAGAGAGAGAGAGAGAGAGAGAGAGAACATAACTAGCGCATTTGGCGCCTCAATGATAGGATGTAAAATAAATACCTATTTTATTATAAAATAGAAAAGGTAGCTATAAGTAATATTTTAAAATTATTTTGGTTTATAATAAATAGGGTGTAATAGTTTGCTATAGGAGGTAAAATTTCCTATTATTTTCAAGTTGTTGGGCTATCTTACATATACATGTTTGTAACGACCCCACCAGTCGTTTCGATCATTTGCACTCTGTTCAGCTATTTGAAGTCTTGAGTAGCTCCGTATGATATTTTATGACTTGCGTGAATCGCCGGTTTTAGTTTTTCAGGTGGTTCGGGATTTGATTGGAAAGAATAATTCTCAACTAGGAAACTTTAAGTTGGAAGAGTTGACCAAGTTTGACTTTTAGTATTTGACCTTGAATCGGAGTTTTGATGGTTCCATTAGATCCGGATGGTGATTCCGGACTTGGGCGTATGCCCATATTTGCGTTTGGATGCTACTAAAAGATTTCAGCACTAATTGGCTAAAGTTGGAAATTTGAAGGTTTGGAATGTTCATAAGTTTGACCAAGAGTTGACTTTGATGATATCAGCTTCGAATTTTAGTTTCGGGAATTTGAATAGCTTAGTTATGTTATTTAAGACTTGTGTGTAAAATTTGAGTTCATTCAAAGTTGATTTGATAAGGCTAGGCACGAGTTTTGGAAGTTGAAAGATTCAAAGTTCATTAAGTTTGATTTGAGGCACGATTTGTAGTTTTGATATTGTTACAGGTGATTTGAAGCCTCGAGTAGGTCCGCATTATGTTCGGAGGGGGTCTTCAGGGGCTCGGGTGAATTTCGGACGTGGTTCAGATCATTTTTGTCTCATATTGCATTGTTGAAGAGGAGCTGGTTCTGGTGTTGCGCACCTGCGTTTGGTTTTGTGCACGTGCGGTTGTCGCAAAAGCGGTAGTGCGGTCGCACCTGCGAAGTGCCTGGCTTGGAGTCTTTTGCAGATACGGAAATAAGGGCGCATCTGCGGCTTCGCAAAAGCGATGGTCTTGGATGCAGAAGCGAGATCGAGCGCCAGAAGTGTGTTTGGCTGGTGTAGATACATGAACAAGGGTGGCAAGCGAATCACATGGCATATCCAGACAAGAAACAAAGTATGATGACATATATGAATAAGTAGATCCAGGATCAAACAATATTGAAGCATCCCTGTGAAATACAGAAATAATACGTGTAATAACAGCATCAGAAGCAACAACCTCGATCCTCCCTAGAAACGCATAGCATCTAGCCCGACCTCCACTGGACTAATCTCCCCCTCTAGGACGACCACGTCCTGGATGACCACCACGCCGAATTGGCTGAGCAGGTGGTGTGGCAACTTGCACAGGAATTTTAGTATAACATCCCTGCTGCAGTGAACCTCTATGAGAACAGGGGCAATATTTCCTGACATGGCCCAAATCCCCACAGTCGAAGTAATCTCTGATCGGAACTGACTGAGGGGCCTGAGTCAGACCCTCTGAATCAGAATATGCACTAGAAGAACTCAGTACTGATGAACTCTTAATAAATGGAGCACGATGGGGAACTCTACAGAGTGCACTAAATAAAGACTGCAATGAACCTCCTCGACTGGGTGGTGGTGAATGATAAGTTGGCTTGCTAGAATGGCCTTACACAAATCGACCCCGGCCTCCACATGAGGCACCCTTGTATTATCTCTCTAGTCTCACTATGTATGCACTTAATTCTATGCGCTATCTACACAGTCCGGTGAAATAAAGTCTCGGTCTCTGCCTTTCTAGCCATAGCAAGGTGAATAATATGGTGAAAACCATCAATGAATCTTCACACTCCCTCCTCCTCAGAGGGAATCAAAATAGTAGCATGACGGGACAACTTTGTAAACCTCATCTCATACTCAAGTGATTAACATATACCCTGCTAAAGATGCTTGAACTGCCTCCCCAACTCATCTCTCCTGGTGCGGGGTACAAAATTCTCTGTATGGGGTCAAACTCGGGACCGCCTACATATGGACAAATCGGGCTCGAGTCTATACGGTTGGTATCGATCGTAATTATTGCTCGGTAAATCAGGGTCGAGGTACCAAAGATCGAAGATCGAGACCGAACAACATCGAATCAGAATACGAAGCCATGGTGCCCGAGATGAGTCTACCGAGCTCGATTCCGAGAAATGCCCCGGGTAAGTTATCAAATTTGAATGACGAAAGGACCAGAAATTCCCTGATAAGTAAGCATCTCGGTGGGAATCACGACATCGATCAATAAGACCGTTAAATCAGCAAATCAAGAGATATTTTACCTTGTAAACAGATTCTAGCCTTGTATGTAAGATTATCCTCACGCTATATAAAGGGGCAAGGTAATTGTTCAAAGGAATCTCACAAAAATCATCAATACAAAGGAAAAAAAATATCTTTTATTATTTTATAATATTTTGTTCATCTGGTTCCATTTATATTTATTGTTCATCTTGGAAGATTCAGCCTAGGCCAAGATTATTCAAAGCTTGTGGTTTGCATCTCTTCTCCATTTATCTATTGACTTTAATTTCCGTTATACTATTCGTTACTTGTATCAAATTGAATCACATATCCTTAAAATCACATATAAATTCAATTGTTATCCGAAATTTAGGGTAAACAGTTTGGCGCCCACCATGGGGCTAAGGATAATAGTGAGTGTTTGATACAATCTTTTGTCACACAGTTTGTTTTACACTTGCTCTTCGAAGTATCTCTGATTTCAAGTTGCAATACGGCTATGTCGCATTCTCAATCTATACCTTTGTACGTTGATAGTGAATTCGATCATCAAGGAGAGAACAACAACACAGCACCCGAGCCATTGCTCAATTACAAAATCGAAGCCAAATATCGAACAAAGCTGAGCTCGGCCCTTCTCGGGGAATTGTTCCTAGGAATGAACAAGTTACGGGAGAGCCGAATGAAGGTGAATCGGGGGAAAACTCCGGGATTATGAGGATGCTCGAGGAATTAACCAGACGAGTTGAATCCAGAGAGAAAAAAATCAAAGCAAATGACAAAAAGGTGGAAATGTACAATTCCAGGGCGGACCAAATCCCAGGAGCACCCTCGATATTAAAGGGCCTGGATTCCAAAAAATTTGAACAAAAACCTTTCCCATCGAGCGCCGCTCAAATCCAATACCTAAGAAATTCCGCATGCCAGAAATCCCCAAGTACAATGGAACGACCGATCCAAACGAGCATGTGACCGCATACACATGCGCTGTAAAAGGGAATGTCTTGGAAGATGACGAGATCGAATCCGTTCTTTTGAAAAAGTTCGGGAAAACCTTGTCGAGGGGAGCCATGACATGGTATCATAACTTACCCCCTAATTCCATTGACTTCTTCGCTATGCTTGCAGATTCTTTTTGATCTTTAGTGTAAAGTATATATATTTCTATGTATATTACCTCATATTTGGCTTTTGTTTTGTGAAAATGGGATGTTAATTACTGCGATTCATGTTAATTTGAAGTGTTTTTATGTGTAGGGATGAGTCGGGAGCAATTGGGGGCGAAACGAGCAAGAATTAAGCCAAAACGGAACAAAAACGGACAAGGGGCAATTGGGCGCCATAGGCAGCGCCTGGCGCCACCTGTGGCGCTGAAGGAAGAAGACTAAAAAAAAACTTACTGGACACACCGCCCTGGTGGCGCCTGGCGCTACCCAGGGCGCCGATGACGCGGACCTCACCTATTTTGCCTAGGACACTGCTATTTTTCGTCCCTACACCTTCCCAACACCTATATAAACAAGTCTAAACCTAATTGGAGGGGAGAGACGTGATTTTGGGAGCAAAAACACAACATGAAATCAAGCGGAAGCAACAATTCTCAGTTTCTTCATCTTTTCTAGTATTTTACAATTTATTCAAGAACTTATATTTGGGTTTGATTAGATCATGAGTGGCTAATCACCCATTGTTCTGGGGTTGTGATTAGCCATGAATATTGTTATTTGATATTAACAATACCTTGATTATAATTCACTAATATATGGTTGTTTCTGCAATTCTATGTTTAATTGCTTAATTGTTTGGCCAGCAGTTAGGTTCTATCAACTATCTATGCTATGTTTGGGAAAATCATGTTTAGATTAGCGAAGAGTTAAAGAGGGCATATTCTTAACCTTTAAGGGGGGCGGATTCGTGGTTAGGATAGGAATATACCTAATCACCGTGCTTAATTAAATAGATTGATTCCATAGGAATATAGGCGTTGAGCTATTGAGAATAGGAGAGTAGTACTTCGGAAGAAGGCTATGAGAATACTTATCGATTAATTAGTAACCATGAGTGAATTATATGAAAGGGAAAGTTAATTAGAACACAATAAGATTGGTAAATTAACCACAACCCCGGAATGTTTGTCTCTATTGATTAAACAACAATTAATTAGTTATTCGATAATATAGTTATAACTTAGAGTTGTACTTTAGCATAATCAATTTATTGACCTTTAATTTTGCTTGATTGAATAGCAATATTAGTGTGTTAGTAAGTAGTTGAATTAAGTCCCTCTGGGTACGATATCTGGACTCAAAATCCTATATTACTTGTCGACCACGTATACTTGCGTGTGCATTAGGGAGCAAAAAAAAGTTTTTGGCGCCGTTGCCGGGGACTTAAAAATCTGCTACTTTACCGACTTAAGCTTATATTTGTTATTTGTTCAAGTTTTACTTATCGGCTTACGTTGTTTGTGTTGACACAGGCTCTTCTCTTGAATGCGGAGGAGTAGAAGCGCAAACAATCTTCTTCCTTTCGATCTGGAAATTGAACGAACACTACACAGAGTAAGGAGAGAGGTAGAAGCCAGAACTAGAATTGAAAGAGAGTTGGACATTGTAGTTCAACCACAGCCAATAGAGATGGCGGGTAATGCTGAACGAGCGGTCATAGAAGCTGCAAGGCCCAATCTTGCTAACATGACTCAGGCTATTGTGAAACCTGAGATTACGGGGCACTTTGAACTTAAACAATATATGGTGCAGCTGATTCAATCTACAGGGCAGTATGTGGGACTGTCTCATGAAGATCCGCAGAGGCATATTCAAAATTTCTTGGAAATCACGGATACTTACAATTATCCAAACATTTCCAAGGATTATCTTAGATTGACACTGTTCCCCTTTTCACTGTTGGGGGAAGCAAGGGAATGGATGCAAAAAGAGCCTGCAAATTCAATCTACACATGGGACGATCTAGCCAGGAAATTCCTAATCAAATTCTTTCCCACCAAAAAGACAAAGTCACTGAGAAGCCAAATTCTGGGGTGCGAACAACGTGATGGAGAAACTCTTCGTCAAGCATGGGAAAGATACAAGAAGCTACTTAGAGATTGTCCACATCATTGCCAGACGGATGAGGTTTTGGGACATACTTTTGTTAACGGGTTAGATGTGGCTTCAAAAATGAATCTCGACTCAGCTTGTGGGGGCAGTTGCATGGCAAAACCTTATAGCGAAATCCAACTCTTGCTAAACAATTTCACGGCTAATGATCATAATTGGCAAGGGGATGGTGATTCACGCAGAGCAATTAAACCGAAGGGAGCTGGGTTGATCGAACTGGATGACTTCGCAGCCATGAGAGCTGAGATGGCAAAACTGGCTAACCAAATGAATAGAATGACGATGCAACAGGTACAACCGAGGCAACAGGTACAACAGATGTCTTTGTGCTGTGAGATGTGTGGTGACAACCACACGAGTGACATGTGCCCCACAAATCCGGAATCTATATATTATGTGGGACAGTAAAGTAGGGGGACAATGAATCAAAATACACAATATGGGAACACCTATAACCCAAATTGGAGGAATCATCCCAACTTCTCATGGGGTGGAAATCAACAGAATCAGAATCATATTAGACCGCAAGGAAATTTTAATCAACCACAAAGGAAACCTCAACAGGCAGAAGATAATAAAAATGATTTGTTGAAGCAGCTGGTGCAAGACAATAAACAGTTCAGGACTGAATACCAAGCCCTCACCACAACAGTGAGGAATCTGGAGCGTCAATTGGGACAGCTTGTCGGGGCTCAAGATACTAGACCAGCTGGAGCTCTACCTAGTGACACTGAAGCGAATCCTAGGGCGGCCCTTAATACTGTATCGTTGAGGAACGGGAGACAACTGGAAGAGGCTGAATCGAAAAAGAGGAAACATGTGACTTTTAATGAGAAGCCAACCACCATAGAGTCAACAGCAGAAAAAGCCAAAGAACCAGAGAAGCCGGCTAGAGAGGTAGTGGCGGAGAAACCCCCACAATTGGTTACAAGGCCACCACCTCCATTCCCTCAAAGATTGCAAAAACTAAGGGATAATGATGCATATAAAAAGTTCCTTGATATCTTGAAGCAGGTACAAATTAATATTCCGTTGGTTGATATCTTACAAGAAGTACCCAAATATGCAAAGTACATCAAGGACATGGTAGCAAATAAAAGGAGGCTAGCCGAGTTTGAGACTGTGGCACTCACTGAGGAGTGCAGTTCCAGAATTCAAGGTAAGCTGCCTCAGAAATTGAAGGATCCAGGTAGCTTCACCATCCAAATCTCTATTGGGAAACATGCTGTTGGACGAGCTCTATGTGATCTTGGAGCAAGCATAAACTTAATGTCGCTATCAGTGTTCAAACAGTTGGGGTTGGGTGATCCACGCCCAACAACAGTCACCTTACTGTTAGCTGATCGTTCCCTTTCTCAGCCTGAGGGAGTGATTGAAGATATGCTGGTCCAAGTGGGGTCGTTCATATTTCCTGCGGGCTTTATCATTCTAATTACGAGCCCAATCAGGAAGTCCCATTTATTTTAGGGCGTCCATTATTAGCCACAGGCCGAGCTATTATTGATGTTTGCGAAGGAAAGATGACGATGAGAGTGGGTGACCAAGAAGAGGTATTCAATGTTTATAAAGCGCTCAGGTTGCCAGCCCACTATGAAGAATTATCAATGATCTCTGTGGTGGAGAGTAATTCTACGTCATTAGTGCCCCATATGAGCCCTGAAGTTCCTGTTGAACGAGTATTGATTGGGGAGGTGGAAAAGAGTAAAGATGGAAAGATGGAAGAAATTAAGCAAGTACTGGATAATTCCTGCAATTATGTCCAGAGGTTCAGAAAAGTAGAAAAGTTGGAAAGTCCTGTCACTCTGATCCTTCTCAGGCCATCTGTTGAGGAAGCTCGAAGGCTAGAAATCAAGATATATTGATAGCGAGAATCTGAGTCGTGCCGCGACGTTAAATCAGGCGCTTGTTCGGAGGCAACCCAATTTTTATCGCTTTCCTAGTTTAACTTCTTAATTTATTCTTTTAGATTAGATAGAGTATTGGACTTGATGTATAAGGATAGAAATATTGGATATAATGGTGTAGGATGTGTAAATTGTTTATATAAGGTTTGGGGGATTAGGATGTTTATTAAAAAATATATATATATTTCGGAAAACAGCGCCCAGGCCAGCGCCCGGCACTGCAGGCAGAATGCTTCAAGACCCCCAGCGCCATGGAGCGCGTGAGGCTCCAGCTGGGGGGGGGGGGGG